>JAHLJT010003656.1:43075132-43227620 GCA_031308135.1 Acheta domesticus | reverse complement strand
GGGATGAAAACGAAATTAATTGAAACTCAAGGATTCTACGCTGACGCCCTCGGCCCAGCAGTCATCGTAGATAACTACCACAAGTTTATGTTCCATTTCAACTTAACCACTTTAACAGAAACGTTCTCCCAGATAAGAAACACCACCGACTCCTTGAATACTAAAAGTAATAATACATTCCCTTCTTGTCTTACGAGATATCGATGCTACTAAAAGAGGCTGAAAAGGAACTTTCAAATTACTCCCCACACGCAATAGAAATAAAAGAGGTCTTGTCAATGGACTAGGAAAAAATTATAAAATTTATTTCAGGAAATTTAGATCAGGAGGATTACGATACGCTTGAGGCACAAATTACCGCTTGCAAAGCGACAGAGATCAGGAAATACGACATGTTAATAACTAGTCTCGTTCAGTAATTCTATCACTCACAAATTCGTAAATGAAATGAATCACATAAATTTAAACATGGGGCTAATTCAGCAAATATTGTCAAAGCAGGATTTCAAAGTAGACCTTTTAGAGCAGTATCAGTACACTACGATGTGTTTAAGAAGATTCTTGAAGATTCTACGAACTCTAGAAAATACCATAAGTTTGTCTTTCCATGATATCACGAACGTTCAGTTGTTCTCCAATGAAGATGTTACCAATGTAATGAACCATCTGTATGCGGTTTATCCTGTCAAATCTATTGTTCATAGTGACCCTTACCATGTTTTTGAGAACCTCAAATTCACAAAGAGCCAGGTTGTCATAATAGACCAAGGATTGGTCGTAATATTATCAGTACCAACTACTGATGGTAATAATTATCACTTGTACGCAATCACACCTGTGCCTACTATTAATAACGTCGTGTTAATTCCTTCCGAGAGGAATTATCTCCAGGGCCCTACCTCTAAATGGTCCACGGAAGATTGCATAAAAGGTACATTAACATATGTTTGTGCTAATTACAATGTGAGAGTTACCAGTTGTAATCTGACGAAAACAACAGGATGTGATTTCGCACAGGTAACTAATGATGTAAAGCTGTTTCACTTCTTAACAAAAATGACATCCTATTTTTCTCATCTCTTAAAGAAATTGTAATACAAACTTGCAATAATAACCAAACTTCGGTAGAACTACAAGGTTCATATCTAATCTATAGTAATGTAAATTGTCCTATATCAGCAATGAGTACCACATTAGAACCAAGTCAACCACTCATGTCATGACGTTTCCACTTGTATATGTGTATAATGAACATGATGTAAAACTGAAAATTCAATTTCATCCATCCCACCTCGATGTAATAAACTAAAATTAGACTTAATTCCCATCACACCCACTCCTATTTTGTGGAAACAATTTAATGTAGTTGATATTGGTTTCGTATTGTTTATTTTATGTTTTGTATGTTATGTGTGTAGAAAAATGTTGTACAAGGTACTTCTTAAATTGGTGGTACGTCGGGAGAAAAAACAAATCCCCGAGGACGGGGAAGCGGATCTGGTGGGGGAGGACTTATATCCCCACGTACAGAGCGTACAGCCTGTACATAGCATTACGCAATGTACTCCGGAGCAAAGCAGGGCTTACGAATTTAATTAAAGCACAAGTCCCGATAACCAATATCTTGGATCCAGAAAGGAGGCGCCTTTTCGTGTCCCCGATAATTTTAACGAACTTCTATCTTAAGCACCTAATAAATATTAATGAATTTCATCGCAGCTGCGCCCTGCGCTCAGATTAGACGTCGAAGGCTCCAATAACTAACGCCTGCCCCTTAACCTCCATGTAATCATGAAAGGTCACTTCGGGGCACAGTCCTCGCGATACCAAGATCCTCGCTTCGGAGCTCCCCCTCCGCCCGTGATAAGGGCCACACAGAGCGCATTTGCGCCTCTGACCATAATAAGTATCTCCCCCTCCACCATGTACTTACAAACAGGAGTGGGGATGTAGGCTATATAGTTTCTAAGGAGATATTGTAAAGGGTTCACAACCATTTTCGACTTTGTAATAGAAATTTGTATAACCTGTATTTTATTCACTTCTGTAATAAAACTCGGTGTGTTCTCACTCTCTGAGTTTCATTTCACTAAGTCTGTCCGGAGAACTGTCGACTTGCCATCGACGTATTTTACTCGAGTATATAGAGTTCTCTTATATACACTTCAAAAATAATATAAAATATAATAATAACAAATGTTTATTATTTAACAAAAATATACGATGGCCGCCACTGGAATTGCCTCAGTGTTAAATGCCGTAAGTCCGTTTTCCGCTTGAGGATGGCCCTGTAGGCAGGTTTTCGTTCCGGATGAGCAAGAGAAGAGAATTTCTGCCTTCTGTATACTTTTCGTAGTTTGATGTTAAGTTATTTTCTCTTTGTTTCAATGATCTTCTTCCATGTGAATCGCCGATCTCCAAATATTTCTGCAGTCTTGCTTCTGCTTTCCAAATTTTTGATTCCGCTTGTTGTAAATATGTATTATTCATTCTGATAGGGGCAGTTATTTAAAACAAACGCTGCTTGAACATATTTGGTTTCACTTGGTTTAAACAGCAGGTCTTGAACCAGGAAGATGTTTTATTTGAGAAGTGTTTCCAGCGTTGTTGGTGCCTAAAGCGAAGTGGACCGGCAACTCCTTAGCTCAGGGCTATCCAGCTGGTGGCCCCCGGTGCCATTTATTGTGGCCGGCGAAAAGTTTGTTAGTCAAAGAGAAAGTCCCTTTTCTCAATGTCGATCGAGAGCACCCTACCGCCTGCGGGGCAGGGCCGTCAAGTGGAGTTGTTCAGGACGCGGGGGTGAGGTTAGATCCCTAGAGGTCAAGATACCCACCCGGAGCTTGCTCCCTCAAAGATACAAACTTCGAGATATATGTCGATCGAGAGCATTATGCGCCTAGCGTAGGCGCCCTGCCGAGGTCCACACCCCCTTTAATGTAAAACATGGTTAAGTTTAGATTTAAAGATTTTTTTCTAGTAAATACGTCAATTCAAAATCTTTCAAATGTGTTGTAAATTTGTTTATTTCCCATCCCATTGTAGATTTCAAAATCATTCCAATGTATGCATGGTATGACCAGATATCACGTATGGTTCCTTCACACACACACACACACACGCGCGCGCACGTTTCAGAGCAGCCAGGCAAATCGCCGAGATCAACAATACGGGGAGGTCAGATGTGGATCGCCCAAGTAATGAAACTGTGGCCCGCAACCCCATTACAGGTCTTAGTTGTGGCTCTGGAGTCCTTGCACGTTGGACACCTCTGCCTTGGCTCCACGCCCTCGCTGGCCTCGCGTCGCGGCCGCAGCCCTTTTGGAAGCAGAGAGCAGCACCAGCGGATAGCATCCTCCGCTATTGTTTTCCGCGAGAGATAGTCTGAGAACACAATCTTGCGTTGAGGCGCTCGCGTCTTCAAATTTGTGGGATGCCTCGCGGAACAAAGGCGACTTATTAGTCCGTGTCGTCTTCGCACAAAAAAGACCTCCGTGGCCTGTTGCTAGCAAGAGTATCGAGTTGCGCAAAAACGAACAAAAGGGGTTGTGCGCTTCTGGGAAAGCAATGCGGTACCGGGAAAAGGGTCGTTTAAAGGGTTGGTGCGAATTTACATCGTTTGCTCTTTGGTATTAGACAGTAAAACAAAACATTTTTCGATTTCAAATGCCACTGTTACTCTGCCTTTGTTTCTTTCCGCCCAGTCGTTCAGTTTTCAGTCCTCATGCCTTTCTTTTGTTTGACGCTTCACTTTTTTATAGTGTAAAATCTTCCATTACGTTTTCACACCTGGATTATGCATGTTCCACAACCATTCAATTACCGTGATTAGTTGCTCCGTTTCCGCCTGGAGAATAATTTCAAGGCTGTCTTGGAAGGAGATAGGAGGTTCTAGTGAAATTAAAGCAAATACATATGCCAAGGAAGAAAAAGATTTGTATTGGAAATAAAAACAAATGAAGATTGAAATGTAATGGAAGGTAAGAGTTTACATCGAGCAAATTGCTTTTATGTGATACTGATGAATAAACCTTATAGAATACCGCATGCTGCTGCATTTTTTACCTTATCTAATTCATTTTTAAATTCATTTTTTAATTCATTTTTTAATTCATTTTTTAATTCGTATTATATTTAATTCAGTTTTCACTGTTGGTAATCAAAATCGCCATTACATTTTTGTCTCAAATGTGATAATTCAACGAAAAAAAATTTAATTTTTAATTGCATTTGTGAAAATTGCGTTTGTTTTGCATAAAAGATTTTGAGAAGTTTGGTTTTCACTTTTTTCACTTTGTAAAAATAATTATTTCATATTTAAAGTGTCCATTGCAAAATGGTCATCCAAAACAACAAAGGTTGTGGAAAAGCAGCGATGGAGAATAACATTAATGACGGGAATAGAGAACTAATGTTACTCAATGTTCTAATTAATGTGGTACTTTAAATATCAATCAGTTATGTTTCAAGGATTATTTCCCAACTGCAATAGTTTTTATACAGTGAAAAAAACGCGATCAATAATTAACGCGGTATGTAACTTACAGCATAAAAATCGTAGTAAAATAATAGAGTATGAGATTAAAAAACGGTTTATTTTTAATTTGCGTAATACTCAATGATTGTTGGACAATAATTCCCTAAAAAATGTCTGGTTTACATTTGAAGAATATAATTTACTACATTGTGGAAAATTTTGTTCTTTCTTTATTCCTTGTTCGTGGCAATTCTAAACGTGATTCGCCAAACGTATCAAAATGATCATAACATTATTATTCACCACAACTTCTTTAAGTTTTTTTTAATTGATTTGAAAGCCCATGCGAAGAATTAGTCGCAGGACGGGGACAGGCCGTGGCGGGGTGGAGAAATGCGTGGACTGAGACGGTGAGCATAGCGACCTTCACGATGCCGCCGCTGAGGAGGAAGTCCAAGCGAATGATTTGACGGGGCCTAGACAGGAAGTTCTACTGCGATTTTTATGACTTTGCCCCTCAAGGCCCGTCTTCGCTATGGAATATGTCACGGTATTTCGCGACGTTCCCAGTCGCACCGCCAGGTATCGCATGATCGCAACCGTATCAAGCCGTGCTAGCGATCATGCGACTTCTAGCTGTACGACGGAGAAAGACGGCGGCGACGGTGTAACGGTTAGCGTATCGGACTGTTATATCCAAGTTCGTGGGTTTAAACACGATCGAAGCCATGGATTTTTAAGGGCGAAAAAATCCTTCCTTCGGAGGGGAAGTAAAGCCGGCTGTCCCATGTTAGTATATTTACTGCATGTAAAAGATCCTCAAGCCTAAATGACGCCTCTGAACAAAATTCAAAATCGCCTATTTCGTCGCCCATAGGATACCTTCTTTCTCCGCTAGTTGGTAAAAGGAGCGTAGTGAAATTTGCGTGGTCAGACGGAAGAGCAGGCCTCATGACCCGAGTCTCGCCACGTGAAATAAGGCATTAATTAAATTAAATTCAATTCAAAAACGCGAAAAGCCGTGATATTCCATCGTGGCCATAGGGGCTTGAGGGCGGAGAGTTGAGGATCGTGGCTTGGTGGTCGAGACATCGGTGATCGTGGCGGCGTCGCGGCGTGGCGGGGGGAGCCTGGTAGGCTGCGGTGCGTAAATCGCGTGTGTCGCGCCGCGCGCCGTTCTCGCCGTATCTTCTTCTTCGCGTGGGCTTTACGACGCCGCCCTTTATAGCGCTATTCGTCTCGTTCGCCTCCCCTCCCCCTCCTCCCCTCCCCCCGCCACGTCCCCTCTCCCACCCCCGCGGGTCGCAGGCAGCCACTTCCCCGCACTTAGCGCTTGCACGACGTATACGGAGGCTAATTTAAGGTTATGTGGGCCGCCGCCAGGTGCGCTCTCTGGCAGTATTTAGTTTTTCATCAAAGTTATCAATTATACTAACAAAATGTGCAAACAGTGTTAATCTAGTCATTTAATATGACGCGCAAGTTTATTTTAATTTTTTCTCTTATCTTTCTGTAGTTATTGTTCAGTATTCAGTTTTTTCAAATGACACTTTTTATACTGCGATTTTTCCATAGCTGCCTCACAAGACCTATCTTCACCATGGAATAAATCACTGCATTTCGCGTCTTTCTCGGCCGAACCGCTAGATGTTGCATGCTTAAGCAGTTCTTGATACGGTCAGGATCATGGTATATTCCATCGTGAAACCAGACCTTGAGAGGCAGCTGGCAGCTATGGGAAAATCGCTATATATATATATATAATATATATATATATATATATATATATATATATATATATATATATATATATATATATATAATTAAACGTAACTCTGCTGATACCCGTTCCTTATTGTATATTTTTAACAGATTCTTTCATTGAAATTATGGGTAAAATGTTGTAATAAAATATAGTCACATATTTCCTAAAGGAATGGGAATAAGACTACTTATCCTGCGCTTTGTGATCATGTAACGAGCAGCCGACGACGTCTTGGATACAACGGCAGAGGACTTAGACGCAGGACGTCCGGAGACATTATGTTTTTGCCCTCGTTTGTCATTTTTCGGTCACTGCCCTTCGTAAAAGAGTTTACACTCATCCATTCCAGCCGAGTCGCAAATGTGGGAATTTCGTTCAGTAATCGAAGCACGCAAGGCTTTTTATTATTTTTGAAATTAATCTGGTCGAAGATGTGTTTCCTTTTTTAGTCATGCTCCTTACTGAATTAATTTACGAAGAGTCGCGGATAATTCTAGCTATCACCCAGCAGACCACCTACAGTGATGAGCGGTTCTCAAGAGACAAACTTCCATTAAGTAGGGTCTGGGACATCAGTCTGCATTCGCGGACGAATGAAAGCGAACATTTCTACTTTTTTCTGCTTCTTCTGATTGCCACAGACTACTTGAGAACATTCCTTAATAGTCAATGTCAGGAAGGCATGTGTCTCGAGTGTCGTAAATTCTCAGTAGTAAAGTTTATAACTAACATTATCTGTTCGTATTTCCACCTCTTGTCTAAATTTTATGGCAGGATGCATCTCCACTTTTGCTACCTGTTCATTGTGGCCATCGCTTCCAGTTTGACACTGAAACTGTGGATGAGATAGTCGCATTCAGTGTATTATCTGACAGTGAGGATATCTCAAGATGTGCACTATCAAAGAAACTTGTGTAAACTGCTCCCAACTTGCATACTCGTATTGCATTTCCTGAGAATTATGCTAAGCAGGTATTTATCGATAGATTTACTGTGAGTGTTTATGATTTTGTAATGAGACCCTGTTATAACGTAGTGAAGGTCTATCGTGAGTTTAATAGATTTGGTTAGCATTTCAAAGTAGATTTTGAAATTGTTGAATTTGAAATTATAAATTTGTTTGAACTGATGCGTTTTTCATTTGCTTTTATAACAGTGATTACGAATTCGCGGAAGCGATGTGGCGGCTTATTGTTGTCTTCGATTTTGTGCCGGAATTAAGAATGGATGTACTGCACAATTATTTTACGGACGTGCCTTTTAAATTTTGTGGAGTTGTATTTGCTCCACTGTCCCCCCAGAAATATTGTAATTAATTATTTATTTATTAATTTATGTAGTGTGCTCCGACATATTTAGTATTTAGGTGTAAGAAAAAAAATAAGCATTTTTGGTACTAGAAAAGACTAATTTGCCGAAGTAAGATCGAGAAACATATTTTCATTTTGGAGGAATTTTAAGAGAACTATACTTCTATAAGTTATTTCTTTTTACATAAGTAAACAATGCCAAACGATTCAGACATACCATTCGGATATGTCGATCATTATATTTTGGGCCTCTCAGACTAAATGTTATCAGGGGTTTTAAGTTGGCAGTGTGGAAACAACGTATTATTTAATAATGTTAAATAATAATAATAATAATAATAATAATAATAAATCTTAATTAAAATAATAAATAATAATGAAATAATAAAATCAACGATTAATTAATAAAATTCAAAATTTATAATTGATAAATTATTAATAATTAATAAAATTAATAAAAAATAATTAAAATTTTAAATAGTGTTAGTGGTTCACCTAGAACCAAATATCAATGATTAGGGCCTGATCGTATGCCAGACATTTGACTTTAAACCTAACAATTAAGTGTGAAATTGAAAAATTAAATTTTTTACCCTTTTCAGTTGAATCTTCTTTTGAATTTGATACCTATTTCATCTTCAATTTATACATACTTCATATAATGTTCAACCAATATTTCATTCCAAATATTTCCCGAACTTACGCCTTATTCCCAAGCTGTTCGGTGCAGTTTTTAGTCGTGTTCACATGAAATTTGGAGTAATTGATATTATATCGTAACCCCTAACTGGATTCAAATAAAAATATTGTTAACAACAGTAGAGCTGATTAAAACCCAATTGTATGTGCATTGTGCAATGAAAATATGATTTCCACTGCATTAAGCGGTGCCAGTGAAGAGCATTTTAGTCTGGAGTTCAGTAGCAAATTAGAATCGAATGTAGACCAGAAACGTGTTGACAAGATAATATCTCAATTAATCCAAAGGAAATTTAAGCATCTATCTTAAGAACATCGATCTTACGAACACAAGAGTTGAGGAAAACAGACCTCAGTAATTAATCAATATGGCTATAAAAACGAACATTTGGAAATGGACACTTGACTGGAATTCTCTGAATTTTTAAGTGTTGCACATGCTACTGATAAAATAGGCTTCAATGAATTATATGAATCCCCATATGCTTCAGCTTACAATATAACTCGATTATCCGTATCAAATGGGGATCGGGTCGATTCGGGGATACGGAAAATTCCGTTGATTGTATAATTCTTAGAAATTAAGCAAAAAAGAAAAAATCTCTTCTTGATATAATTAACAAATTAGTGTGAACAAATATTATTCTGATGATAATTTAACAAGAGAACAAAGGACACTTTCAAATATTAAGTTATTATTAATATCCACTATATTTTTGCCATGTTTGGACTTACGTTTGGCCTCCCAAAATCCATTCGGATAATTGGAGGTTCGTAACATTGAACTTCAGATAATTAGAGTTCTAATACGGTGGATATATGTTTAATAAAACCATTGTTACAAGTGAAATATTCCATATTGTATTTAATAGTAGCAAATTTTCTCATTGTCCAGGGAGTATTTCTTTTTAATGCTTCACACCTATGTAGATTCGTATAATATGGATTTCCACTGCATTAAGCGTGTAATAATTGCATATTTTCTCAATGAAAAGCCAATATTTCTCATTGGGCTCAACGCCTGTGATAATTACTTTCTCGCTACGGAGTATAGAGGAAGTTACCTACTGCGCGAAAAACGGGTAATTTTCGACAGAAAGAATCATGTTACGGGGACGAACTCATATTACAGTAACGAAAAAGTGGATAAATCCAATTACGAAATTTAGAAAAAATCCACTATCACGTCATGTTTGGTGGGTCCTTGATACTGAAAAATCGAATGATTGTAAAACGTCTGTCCGTCTGTGAACAACGCTAGCGGCTAAACGGTTTAGACAATTTTTTCCAAAATTGATATTCCCCTATCGATTTGGCTATCGTGCCCCCTTTGAATTAGAAACTGATATTTTAATTTTGGGTGTACGTTACATGAAGCCCCTGGGATATTTTCAAAATTTTCAAAAAAAATGGCTCTAACGTTTTTGATTAAATTTTTATGTTGGATAGTGTGAAGGACTATCCAACAAGAGAACGGTGCAGGTTTTATGTTCGTAGAAAACTCTAATTCTTCGAAATATGCAAAATTTCAAAAGATTTTCGGCGTGTTCCTACAACTACAATTATGAATAACGAGATTTTCCCCTTAATGAAGTCTATTCCTTAATGACAGATTTTGAAATAAAGTCAATTTACAACTTTTCGAAAATTTGAGTTACTCTTTTCGCGTAATTTTGCGCGACAATACGGGCGAGAAAGTTCGTGCTGTTTTAGCACCACTAGTTTTTCTTTTGCGATTGGCCGCGTGGACGCGCAGCGCGCGGTGTCTGTAGTGCGGCTGCGCGCGCGCAGCGTGGCAACGCCGCCGCGGGGGGCGGGGCGGGGCGGGGCGGGCGCGCGCAGCTCTGCTTTGGGAGGTTGATTGCCTGGGCCGCTCGCCGCGTAATTATGTGGGTCTGCCCTGCCGCCGCCGCTGGCCGCTCTGCTCTGCTCCGCTCCGACCCGCGCCGCGCCTGTTGCTCTCTTTGGTGCCCCCCTCTCACAATTTCGGGAAAAGCAAATTATCGGCATTTTTCTGGAGAACCCTCTGCCCTAGAGGGGTGTGCGCGCGGGCGCTGCCGCCGCGGCCTTTGTGGCTTGTGGACGCGGGGGAAAGGGAGAGCATATAGGCCTGTGTAAACTCCCTAAGTGGGGAGACACATCCCACTACCTTGTCCCCTCCCGTGCCCCCGTGACCCTCCCGTACCCCTCCCGTACCCCCCTCGCGTACCTCCTCCCGTACCCCCTCCGCGTACCCCCCTCGCGTACCCCCTCCCGTGCCCCCTCCCGTGCCCCCTCCCGTGCCCCCTCCCGTGCCCCCTCGCGTACCCCCACCCATGTCCCCTCCCGTGCCCCCTCCCGTGCCATCTCCCGTGCCCGCTCCCATTCCCCCTCCCGTGCCCCCTCCCGTGCCCCCTCCCTTGTCTTCTCCCGTTCTCCACCCACGGCCCCTCCCAGGCCCCTCTCCCATCCCTCTTGCCCCTCTCCCGGTCCCCTTTACGACCCCCTTCCTTCCGCCTCCCGTCCCATCCCACCCCTTTACGACTCCCCCTCCCTCTTTCTCTCTGCCCCATCCCCTTCCGCCACCTCCTTGACTGGATGGCGCCACCACAGGCCACGAGTCAACACGAGTTCTTTCGCAGGTGCGTGCGTCTGCCCGGGTAGAGGTGTGGATTTAATGTGCGTGTGTGTGTTATGTGTAAGGATGCGTTTTGTGTGTCGAAGGGTGTCGGACAACACGATGACGTCGGGGTGTGGAACAACAAAACGACTTTGTGAGGCAGAACGCTCTCTTGTTCTGCGAGACACAAAGGAGCTGTGCTCACGTTGGTTTTTTTATTTCGATTACGAAGAACAAATTTCATTTCGCTGATTATTGTGTGTTATCGTAAGAGAATGATAATTTTTCGACCCTAATTCACTTCGAATGTATATTTTTACCGGAATTCTTTAAGTCTCGTCGAAAAGCTGGATGCAAAATTATTCGCAGAATCTTGAAAACTCTGAACTGGAACCTTCCTTAATTTTTACTCTCTCCCATTTTCGGAACTCCAACCGTCGTCGTCGCCGCTTGCAATTTCGTGCCCTGTAATAAAGGAGCCAATCTACGTAGCGCCCATTGCTTCAACGGCAACCTCGACGGACTGCAATTTTTCGGCAGACTTTTGTAGGACAAAAAACAAAGGACTTTTTGTAGTTGGACAGTGTGGTTTTCTAGTGAGGAAGAAAGGCGAAGGCAAAGATGAAATCTACAACTCACGTGGTAAAAGAAAACCGTCACACATCCTCTCCTGTATTCTTTCAGTAGTATACCATTCCGTTGCGGCTAATAATAAAACAATGTTTGAATCTTTAAACGCATCTTGACAAGCAGAACACAAATTAATGCAATTATTTAATTATTCCGTCCAAATAGTACATGCAAAACAAAACTAATACATTTTCTCAGGTTATTCAGAAAATTTGTAACTACTTAAACTTCGGTGCAACTTTGGTCAGTGCATTCAGACAGCTAACTAGATTCAGTTGCTCTCCTTATTTGTAGCAACAATGCGCCTTCACATAAACCAGATCCCTTTGTAAACTATCAAACTGATACAAAGTAAATGTTTTACTGCAATAAACATCGTTCACTCCAATTATAAATCAAAGTTTCATTAAACCTTCGCAGACCGGATAATATGACATGGACAAAGAAGAAGGGAACAAAGATCACAACCGCCGTGTCGAACAATCGCGGAACTCTCAGGAACGCCTTTGGAGAAATGACGGGCTCAGGGTATCTACTGATGTCACTGCAGTGCCTCTGACCTGGAGGTCACAGGATTCGAGTCCCGACAGGGGCAGGATTTTCGACACTACCTACACAGCTAGGTCGAAATCAGCCACCGTCTAGATGAGCATTCTAGCGGCCGGCTGCTTTGATAGATTGTTTTCCCTGGTTTCTCGATATACACCAGGCGAATGCCGGACCAGTACCCAAACAAACGGGCCGCGGACTGCACGTGATCTTTCCTTCCTCTTTCTTGTTGGATCTTCACTCCTTACTTACACACACTTACACTTACGTACACTCCACTACCACACATGTCGGGAGACCAGTTAGAGCGTGTCTCTGCCCGGGCGGTGCTCCTCTGGTGGGAGATAGATGGTTGGGGATAACCCCGCTAGCTTACGGTAAGCCGCAGCCGGATCTCTCCATCCGGCGGGGTGGTGGGAGATACCTGGTTGAGGAAACGTCGCTAGCCGACTGTAGGTCGGCGCCGGATCTCGCCATCCAGCGGGGAAAAAGATCACCGCCACCTCCCGATGAGACAACAGGCACTATACATACGGGACTAATGACCTCTGTAGTTGACGCGCCCGGAATCACGAACAATCAATCAATCAATCCATCCGGCGGGGAACGATCACCGCCACCTCCCTCGAGAAAAGCATGCACTACCTTTACAGGACTAATGACCGTAGAAGTCCGGTATAATATATATATATATATATATATATATATATATACCCGATATAATCCCAATCTCTGGGGAAACGCACGCGGAGTGTGGGTGTGGATTGTGGGCGAACCCGGTCGTGGAGCGGCCTCATCCGCATGCGCCACGCACGCGAGGCGCGCTGAGCCCCGGCCGTGCGCGAGGGTGGCGCACGCGTGATGCACTGCGGGGCGTGCTTCGCGCTGCGCCGGCCGCGAGCGCACCGCCCAAGCAAATGGCGCAAACACTACCGGGCGGGAGCCTGGCGGACACCACCCCCGCTCATGCGTTATCCGGCTTGAGGAGGTGTGTTCAATCATTTATGTTGTGATTTGTGTATTGATTGAAGGGCTCTGCCTCAGACACTGGCTGATCGAGGGTGGGCGTGGCCTTCCCCAAAAGGACCTAGAGCAGTGGTGTTAAGATCTCCTACTGGTGCCAGTGGCATGTCTCGCGACTCCGTGCCATGCCACGAGCTTCTCTGCGCCACTAGCGTCGGGAAAGGGAACTATCAGTAGCCCCGCCGTTTTACAATAGGGATGGCGTTGTCTCTGGTGGCGGGGTGACGAACTGCGTGGAGGGAGCGATTTCGGCGTGGCACTCGTGCCACGGACTCCCGCTCGTGACATCGACCTTGACAACACTGGCCTATAATTTTCGTTTACCTTCCTTTGTTTGGTAAAATTTATTTAAATATTCATTTATGCTCGAATTATGTAATTATTTAAACAATAATATTGTATAGTATCATATCTAAACTACATTAATAATATACAATATAAAATGAGTTTATTTAACAACAATCTTCGATGCCCCTGCCCGAGAATGATCGGCTGCAACCGTCCCTGGCTTCAGATACTTCTATTCCCTCCTTTTCGACCAATATAAAAGTTTTGCGTGGCTATTGTGGTGGCGGCAGAGCAAAAGATGCTGTTTGCCAAAAGTCCGTCTGTGGACCAACTAAGTGATTTTTTTCTTTCTTGAGTAGCAAGTAATGCCCCTTTGAAACAGTTTCTTCTCATTTCTTATAATTAGAAGGCGGATTTTAAGGAAGTGTCATTGTTTTATTCACTTTAGAACGATGCTTTTCAATATAGAAATTCATTTTATAATATTACAAAAGGAAACGACCCGTTTTTATATGACATATTTTTTGCATTTTTTCAATTTCGACTAATAAGTCCTTTTTTACCTTTTTTCGTAATTTCAAAACACTTTTTCGCGGATTTCATCGACTTTAATATCGTTTTTGATAGTACTTGCGTCAAATAATATTTATGAGATGCAACAATGTCCTTCACAGAATTCCTGAGTAGCCTGTTAATTTTTTTCGCTCATCAACTGTAATGTCCGCAGTTGTCAGTATGGAATCTAAGATTTCTGTGACCCCTTTAGCACCACTGTCGATTCGACGGATTTCACGATAGACAAAAATCTGCTGGACCAGTCCAAACCAAAAGTTTGCCAGCTGAAATCACTTGAACTAAAGGAAGGAGCCACGATTACGTCAGTAACATATCCAATAGCATGAGGTGTTCATCTGAACTGGCGTTGATAAAAACATTTACGTCATTTTTATTTGCTTGTAGGGCATTTTAAAAATATTTCAAGAGCATTTTATTGATCATTTTTGGTGATATTTTAAGTCATCAAAATCCACCCCCTATTCATAACAAACTTGATGTGACAATCTAGAGCTAAGCTTTTATATATTTTGTGTAATGATATTGATATATTGTGTACTGGTATTGATATATTGTGTGCTAATAAGCTATTTGGGTATTGATATATTTGATAATTTTTGTAATTATATAACTGTGATGATATATTGTATTTTCGATACTTTATAATGCTCTAGTTAGTAGACAAATATTTTGTTGGACCTCTTGATCGTTTAGACGCTTTTCATTTTATCTAAAGATCCATGGTTGCTAGAAGTGAGGAAAACCGCTGAATCTGGTTGATTTGTATTATTTTTCGTTACTAGCGAAGGTTGGCTTTAAGTTTGATACATCGTTTTAGTTGCGTATTTTACAATTTCATTTTGTGCCGAATTGTAAAAATGAATTGTTCTCTTCATACAGTCTTCATATTTTAAATGTTTTATCAATTACCTCGTGATCCCAGATTTGTCAACCAATATTCTTTCTCAGAGAGTCGTAAAGTAGAATAAATTCAAAGGTTCGAAATGAAGAGCTTCCTTATTTTCGATGCATCTGATTCATGACATTAGTATTCACTAACATTTCATTTCAAGGCAATAAACACGTTTCATTCAAATGTGTTCGACGTCATAAATGTGTGATTTGCTGCATCTCTTGAGGGTGAGAGCTACAAGCTACGAAAGCGCGTAAAACGTAAGACAGGAGGTGAACTCAGGTATCGCTAGTATTAACCTATAGGGCGTTGGAAGAAACCTCAGACAACGAGAAAAGAAAAGCGAAGGCAATGAATTCATCAATAGCAAAAAAACTATTTTAAAGCCTCTCGTAGTTTTACCTTCGTCTCACTGACAATAGGAATGTTTGATGTGTACTTCCATCATTTCAAAACGCGATTAAAAGATGTACCTGTCAATGTTTCAGTTAAAAGGAAGTGATGAATTTAATATTACTGAATAGATCGAACGATAAAAACTCTCTGTAAATCGTTGGAGAAAATGACTAAGCATCCTACTTACTACTACGTAACAAACTCCATTTGGGTGTTTTTTCTTTTCTTGCGGCTAGAATATACGAGATGCTAAGGGGTACTTGTATTAGCAACGAAAAGATAATACCTGAGTAATACTTGAGTAAAGTCTCACTTCACCCTGTAGCTGTCGAGCTTCGGATCTAGGAAGGGTGTGAATTGTGAGAGAGGTTGCTCGATGATAGGGGAATGAACGCGAAGAATGGGATTATCTAGAAACGAATGGAATGAGGTGGAGGTCTTACACAGGATTGAGTGGGGCGGTTGCGACGGGATAGGAAGGATTGTGGTGGGTGTGTCCGACTGTTGGAGAAGCGATGAAAAGGTGAATCCAGTAGAAATAAATGGAAGACGGAAGGCCCTGCATCCAGAATGGGCGAGCGATTCGAACAGAGCAGGACGTCAATTACGGTAGGGAGTAGGGGACAAGTGGGGAAAAGAGAGAGCACGCGAGGGTGGGAAGCGGCAGGCGATGGTTGGGGGACGAATTAAGGGGAAAGGGAATCCAATGAAGAAAATTGAAATTAACCTGTTTTATTCGATTCAGTTTTCTCTCCCTGCCCTTCTATCTTATTTTACCTTTCTCTCATTGTCCGCAAACATGTTTGATTTGTGATAAGGGGCGTGTGGAGGACAGCTAGGGAAGTGTGAGGTTATGTGGGGAAAGAGGGGACTGGTGGAGACATGAAACGTGTTTGGTGAAGTGAGAGCTGGTGGGGAAGAGTGGGGAGATGGAGGGAGAGCTCGGGGTATCAACTGATGTTACTACAGTGTCTCTGACGGGAAAGTGGCAGGACTGTTGACACTCGCTAGATGGCTGGGTTGAATTCAGTCGCTGTCTGGAGGGGAATTCTAGCGTCCGTCTCTGATCGGTAGTTTTCAGTGGTTTCTCCGATTAATACCATGCCAGTTCCGCCGATTAATGCCGGAGCAGTACTACCCTACCCAACGGGCCGCGGAACTTTCGCGATCTATCTTTCCCATTCCTTGTCCCACCCCTTACACACACACACACACACACACACACTTACATGCATTGCACAACTATACACACCGGGAGACCAGTCGGGAGGTTAAAGCTTGCCCCGGCAGGGCGGTGCCCCGCTGGTGGGAGATACTTGGTTGGGGTAAATCCGGCCAGCTGACGGCGGCGGATCTCACCATCCAGCAGGGCAAAATCATCTCCACGTCTCGAGATACTCTACACTACGGGATTAATGACCCTGGCAGTTGACGCGTCCGGAATCACCAGTAATACATCAGCAGACAAGCAGGAGAGAAGGTAGGCGGATGAGGAGGAGAGAGAGGGCAAGAGAGGGAAGGAATGGGCAGGTGAGGGACGGCAGGTAGGGTGGGGGTCAACGAGTAGTGACGGGGCCAAGGGTGCGCAGCGAGCGACGGAGTTGGAGCTCGGGTGGACAGACGATGGATCGGGCGGGCCGTTGTGGCGCCAACAGGCGAAAGAGCGCGCGGGCGGGGGCGAACGATGGAGCGACTTGACGTGGGCGCCGAGACCCGCCCCGCCCTGCCCCGCCCTGCCCCGCACCGCACCCCACCGCTTCGCCCCGCCCCGCACAGCTCTGCGTCGCCCCGCCCCACACCGTCCGCGCCGCCCGCCCCGCTTCGCTCCGCCCCGCCCCCCTCCGTCCCGCTCCGCTCCTCTCCGCCCCGCTCCGACCCGCTCCGTCCCTCTCCGCCCCGCTCCGCCCCGCTCCGCTCCGACCCGCCCCTCCTCTCGCCTCCCACCCCGCCCTACCCCGCTCCTCTCCGCCTCGCCCTGCCCCGCCTGGCCCCTCCCCAGCCCGCTCCGACCCACTCGCCCCGCGCGTAACTCATTTGTAATAGGCGATCGCTTTCCCATCGCGTCAGGCCTCGTTTCCGCTTGGCCCCCGGGGATCACATTCTAATGGATTCCCTCGACCTCCAGTCGCGCGCAACATATGTTCTGGTTTTATATCGACAACTGATGCCTTTTTGTCCCTTTCCGTTCAACAAATTCTCCGCCTGTATCGTTCATTGTTTTGTAATGGCCCACGGGCAAGGGTCGAAGAACGAAATGCGCTGAAAATAAAACAAAATATTCCAACGCACGTGTCATGAGCTTTCTAGTAACAATCCAGCTGCTTCTTTAGTGATGAGAAAATACGCACTCGTAGAGTATTTATGCCCTTTCTTTACATCGAACACTGTAATGAGATTTAGATGCTCGACCGAGAAATGTGAAAAATGAATTTTCGGATACTCAGTAGAAGGTAATAGAGCGTATACAAACCTTGGTGAAGTACGTCGAAAGAAATTCCAATGGAAATAAAAAGAATGAAAGCAGAGAAGGTCGTGAGCTTCTTTTCATATGCCCTTTCTTTCACATTCCTGCAGTTGCTGTATCCCGACGACGTTCTATAGCAACCCTTTTCCCCTCATTCTTTTCCCAACAAGCTTCACGGAATAATCATGAGACGTGAATCGTGACTCAGGGATGCTCAGGGATACGTAATAATGAATTTAATTTATTATTATTATTCCTCTAAATCACGACTAAAGATGTTATGTGTCGGCTGAATATAAAATCTACTCCAGGTTACAACCAGCTACCTAAGGAGTAGATCTAGGGACTGATGGTGCCTCTACAATACTTTGCCCAAAATGTGTGCTGTTCCAAATAAAGTGATTTCTTGCCCTTCCCAGTTATTATTATTATTATTATTATTATTATTATTATTATTATTACTATTACTATTACTACTACTATTATTTAACAGCCGATCTAAGATATAAATTGTTTTCGGCGACACAAACGCCCTGCTGTCCAGCCCTGGTGAGTCTAAATCAGCCGTCGCAACGGTCCAGTGCGTCGCTGGCGGTTTCCCGCAGCCTCCCGATCGCATCTCGCGGGGCGGAGGGTGGGGCGCGGCGCGACACGGCGGGACGCGCGCACGACAGCGGTAATGTCATTATAATCGCCGCTTTTTACAACCCACCCCCACCCGCCTGCATGGACGCCGCAACCCCGAGTCGCAGGTACAACTCCCGCCGCGTGTGAGACTCACGCGATGGGTTGCAACGCGCAGGAAACGGACAAAATTATTCGTTTCTTTCTCAAAACCAGGCGCGGCTCGTCATTAAAGGCTCTAAGGCCGAGCCTCTTCTACAGAAATCGGCCAAATAGAACTTAAAAAATATATTTATGAAGTATTTATTTGTAAATAATGGGTTTGTGAGTTACATTGTTCAACAATACATCAACATTTTTTATTTGTCAGTTCGATAACTGCCGTTCGTAACGCATATGAAGTTGTTTTCAGGGAAGAGAGAAGCTTTAGGCTCCCACTTCCGACATCATGATGCATCCACTGCAGAGGGGTTACCGGCGGTTTAAGGGCGAGGTCTAGGGTCTGAAGATCGGCGTGCTCACCAGACGGCATTACTATGCATCTCGGCGAGTAGCATTAGGCAGCAACAATTTTTCCCAAAATGCGCTAGGACTCCCTTATACCTGTATCGGAAAAGATTATGCCTAGAAATTCAATATATGCAATGGAATGCGTTTACCGAAAACGACGAACCGCGACTTCTCAAAACTGTTCAATTTCCATGTTTGAATTCAATGGAGTGGAAGAACAACGAGCAGTGTTTCATATATATCTATTTGTTTCACAATATCTTTTACAATTTTTGTATTGGCGTTAATTTGATATCTGAATTTCTGCCCAAAAATGTCCATGCCTGGTCTGCTTCCGATGTTAGCTCCACAACTTTTTAAGTTATATATTAAAATAATGAACAATTGCGGGAGGTGAGTAGGCCATTGTATTGGTTAATCATCTCCCTAGGAATGATAGGAGAAAACCATTGAGACGATAGAGCGGAGTAGCCGGTTTGTATAATTCTCATCAAAGCTAGATCAGTTTCGAATCAAATCTCTATCTGTAATCAAAATGCGACACCGACAGAACTGGAACCTCTGCCTTCGAAATGACATTTGAGAATTTCATGTTTTTAAAGTGTTATACTTTTTATGTTGATGGTTTGAGTGCAAATTTTGTGGAATTCCATTATCTAGAAAGTGGGGAGAACAGTGCAATCTTCCACAAAATACGATGTATTCAATAATACTGCGCGATTTAAAAAAACAACGCATATTTCAGGCATATGTCTTCGTCATCAGTGATTTTATAATACACACCAATTCCCGTTGCATCTTGTATTGGTATACAATTTGGAAATACTAGGTAGTGCACAAGACGGCGTTCGACGAGAATCGTACGTTGAAGTACATCTAAATGTAAAAATTATTCCGCGTTACATGGCTTAAGTAACAAAACTACTACTAATGGAGAAAAATCCTTAAAACGTGTCTGTTTGATTGTTTTAAACTTAATATATTGTTATGAATACCTGCATAGTGGAAGACTATTTATTTCTTCATACTTTAAGACCGGTAGAGGTGGCTTAGAGCATCAACTGATGTCACTGCAGTCCCCCTGACCGGGAAGTTGTAGGTTCGTGTCCTGAAGATGGCATTATTTTCGTCACTAACCAGATAGCTAGGTCGAGTTCAAATGCTGTCTGGAGGAGAATTCTAGCTGCTCTGATCCGTAGTTTTCCGTGATTCCTCTGATCAACATCAAGCGCATGCCGGAGCAGTCCCTAACAAACGGGCCACGGACTGCGAGCAATATTTCCCCACCATAATACACACACACATACACATACACTAACATACACTACATAACTACACACGCCGGGAGACCGGTCGCGGGCTTAGCTTGTCCCGACTGGGGCGGTGGTTTCGGTGGGTGAGAGATACCAGGTATCTCCCACCATCTCGCTGGTGGGAGATACCTGGTAGAGGAAAAACCCCGCCTGTCGATAGTAGGTCGGCGCCTGATCTCGCCATGTAACGATGAAGAGCGTGTACTATGCTTACGGGACTAGCTACCTCCTTAGCTGACGCGCCCGGAATCACTAAAAATCAATCAATCCATACTTTCGGATAGATTTTTGTCCACTTCCCCCCCCCGGTCCACTGTGTGCCAGCCGCCTGTTCGAGCGGCAGCGTTTTTACGGCGGCGTGAGCGACACGAGTGGAGGCCGAGCGCGCCGGGGACGTCTGTTCTTTTTCGCTTTGCAGCCATCGACAAACACTTGCGATCGCGGTTCCTAATGCGGAATGCGATCTGGGACTGGCCCGTTGTCCTTACGTTAAGTACTCCTCCGAATACTACAAACTCTTAAATCTTTATTAGATGCAATTTAGTTGGGGACTCGTTTGAGTCGAAGGTATGAGAAGATTCTCGTGCTCTTTTTCTAAATGAAACGTCTTGTCTCGGTTACATCTTTAGTTTATTTCATTTTTTTAACTTCAAAACCCATGCAATTTTGAAAATCCTGTGTCTGAAATGAAATTTGTTTTTCGTATAGTTCTTGCAACACACACCTGTTTGTGTTTATTGTTAAAGAGACGCAGTTTCAGTACAAACGAATCATAGAGCACATGTTTCAAGCATTTCCTAATGCCTTTCGATAACTGCGACACAAAGAACACCTGGGGTTGGTAGGAGCAGCAGTGGTGGTCAGACCGCAAACGACCTGCAATGACCCTTTCGAATAACTTCCGCCAAAAGACAGGATGATCTTGTGTACAAAATATACCCAATAATTTTATTGCTGTAATGTGTACACGAAATTTAGAAGAACGTGTGGTACAGACAGAAGCTTTCGAAATGGTACAGTGCTAAAAATGTTACTGCCCATGTAGCTTTTATGCTTCAATTTTAAACTCGTTATTAAATCGTGGTTATAAATCAAAAACCTACTATTCAACGATAGTTCGTGCATCGTGTTTCCAAGGGATGCGATTGGGACATGCGTAGCGTCTCTCAAGAAAATAACCATGCCCTGCCTCCCTGTTCTCGCTCCCCAGCTCAGCATTTACCAAGGGCTTATGATTTACTTGAATTCAGTAAGTGCTAGAAATAGTTTTCCTAAAATTAAAAGTGGCAAAAATCATAAAATTCAATTTTAACAAACTACAGTTAATGATTTTTAAAACAAAGCAGTTTCTTAATACCCAGGTATGGACATTTGAACTGGAGACTAGAGACTGGACATTGAAACAACAGTTCCTGAACTGTTACATTTCCACCAAGCATTAATGGAACCAAATTGTGTATTTCAGAATATCTGACTGACGCGGTGACTGCTCACTGTGGCTGACTGAAGTTGCGCGCATGCTACTCGCCTTTCACTATACTAGAGCCGATCGCTCTCAAGCGGCTCCCCTTCCACCCCCTCTCACTGACGTCAAGCTATCAGAACAAGGAGCCAGCCACCGAGCTTGGGCCAGGGCAACCAGTGACGCCACCCTTTGAGCCTTTGGATCGTGACTCTTCACACTAGGGAGTTTAAGCACGGCATAGCGTACTCAATCGACTGCACTTTTGAGTCTCTGCGCATGCGCCAGCTTGAAATCTCACTCGAAGTGATATCGGGGAACGCTAATATACCGGATTTACGCTATATCGTAACGCTAATATCGATCATATCGTACGCTAATCGATCACTCGGCCATGCTAAATCTAATTTTTCCCCAAATCTGATGGTAGTGTGTGCTGCAAACTGTATATTCCAATGATGCAACATGAAGTTGGTGATATTAATCTTTATATATAATTATCTGTACGTATGGCATTTGTTACATATAATATAATAATTATATAATAATATAAACACATAATATAATACACACACAAACACACAAATAATATAATACACACAAATTGGCGGTTGCTAGGCAGCTTCATTTGACCAAAAACGAATCGAGAGTGTGACATTGTGGGAATTTAGCGCACTCTGTTGCCACATTTCGGAATTAATTTCATTTTGACGTAAACCTCTTTCTTGTTCACCATCAGTTCACCATTACTGATCTAGATATTGCTATCGATTGATGTACGCCAACGCCGTGCTTGAATTCCCTTCTGCTTGGACCAGAAGAGGTGGCTCAGGGCATCAACTAATGTCACTGTGCCTCTGACCGGGAGGTCCTTGTTCGAGTCCCGACGGCGGCAGGATTTTCGACACTAAGCTTGCCAGCTAGGTCGAATTCAGTTGCTGTCTGGAGGAGAATTCTAGCGGCCGGCCGCTCTGATCGGTAGTTTTCCGTGGTTTCTCCGATCAACACCAGGCGAATGCCGGAGCAGTACCCTAACAAACGGACCACGCAACGCGTGCGATCTTTCCTTCCTCTTCCTTTTCATAGCCTGTTCCCTTATACACACACACACACACACACACACACACTTACACTAACATGCACTACACTACCGCACATCCCGAAAGACTGGTCGGGAGCTTAGTGCTTGTCTCGGCTGTGGAGGCGCCCGTTGGTGAGAGATACCTGGTTGGAGAAACCCCTCTGGCCGACGGTGGGTCGGCGCTGGATCTCACCATCCAGCGGGGAAGATCACCGCCAACCCCGGTCAAAAAGTGCACTACACTTAAGGGACATTAGCAGTTAACAGTCCCGGAATCACTAGAATCAATCCATCCCCACTGCTAAGGCGGGACATATGTGTAGTGTAAGTTCGACAGATGTATGTAATATTCAACAAGAAAGTAAATATTTTTTTTTAAAAAATGCTAGGGTGGTGGCTCCCGATGGCGACGGCGCAAACGCGTCCTTGACGCAGGAGGGGGGAGGAGGAGGCGGCAGTGGCGGTGTGGACCTCGCGCGGTCGTAAGTCTCTGCGGCCCATCGCCGCCGGCAGCCCGCGCTACTCCGTCCGACTAATTAAAAGCCTCGCCGACGCGCTGCTCATTCCCCGCTCCCCCCCCCCCGTGCTGTCTCGGTGCGACGGCACTCGTAAAGTATTTTACTCTCCGCGGAATCTGCGAGTATGACGTTCGGCTTCAGCTCAAGATGTTAAGGCCAATTGGCTTCAGTTCTACCAGCACGAATATAGTGAAATACCTTGGACTATCTCCGCGAAATCCACGGAAAAATATCTCCGCGGTATCTGCGAAAATGACGTTCGTCTTCAGCTTAAGATATTTCGGCCAATTTGCCTCAGTTGTACCAGCACCAATCTCGTGAAATATCTTCGACTACTTCACTCGTGAAGTTAAAACCAACAGTGTTTAACTATACATACAAAAAGCCCCAATGAGGCTTTTTCTCAAAAAGTATCTCAAAAAGTTTATCGCTTTTTCTTACTCCGATTTTTCTTACCGCTTCTCCCTACTGGCCAATCTTCTTCTCATTTATCTTAGGAGGCAGTATACATCGATCGCTACGTCGATGTCCAATAAACCGCGTATGTACTGTAACATAACCTCTTTGATTTTCACGTAGCTTCCATTTATTTTCAATATTTAGTGCATTTAGAAACTCTGTTGGACATAATTTCATTCGTGGAATAGTCCTATTACATGCCACTCGTACTTCGGTAATTATCAGATAAATCTCCTCCTTGCTTCGCACGTCGGGGATTTATCGACCATTCCCAGAGCAGTCGTGGTATTACGTATGATAAAGTGCTCTATTACAACTTTGACTCTGAAAGAAAATTCAGACGCACTAATGAACTTATATATTACATAAAATATTGAAATTGTTTGGGAAATTTACATATTTTTGTTCGTCCACGATCTGTGTATCAAAATATATGAGATGTAGTGTTGTGAAGATACTTAACACACGCCCAACTATATCCGCTTGGTTAGGTTCTTCAGGAGTCTTTCGAGAAGATGAGGTATGAGATTCACGAAAATGAAAGATCAGTTCATTGACGGTTCTTGGGAAGGAGACGGAAAGTCAGGATTCACAGTATATCGAGATTGATATAGATTGTGCCGTAGCAGCCGTGTAGAGTTAATAGGGAGAGACCACAGAATCGTCCGATCAAAACCGTCTTCTTCCAACTTTCTCTTCTTTGGTCGGGTTTGCCTGAGCTTCGTTGTATTCATGAAGAATCCTCCCCCTAAGAGGTTCTAAGAACTATCGGTCTTCAAAGTTTCAGTACCTGATTCGCCACTATAAACATTACCATACCGGTGGCAATCTACAGGATGCTTGAGTTACTGAATCAGAAGTACGAATTAAATAGTGTGATAGCAATTCGCAAAATGCCGTAAAATCGAACTTGAGAGCTGAGACACAGAACATTCTTGATTGCCAAAATCTTAAGTGGAGTGTTTGGGGAAAGTCCGTGACTTTTAGCGCCGGGGTCGAGGCTACGGCCGTGGCCACGGCGACGGGGACACGGGCGGGACAGTCGTGGGCGGGAGAGGTAGAGTCGATGTGTGCATTGATCGCTTTATTGATGTTTCTGGGCACATCAACTGCTGGGGTCATTAGTTCCGTTATTGTTGTAAATGTTTTATCCCGGGAAGTGGCGGTAATTCATTTCCGCTAGATTGTGAGATTCTGCACCGATCTACACGTCGGCTTGGGAGTGGTTTCCCTCTCCTCGCATCTCCCCCATAGCACCGGGCCAGTCGGCTAAAGCTCTTTAAGCACCCAACCGGTCTCTGCTTAGAGCTTGTCCCGGTTGGGGCGGTGCCCTCTCAGGTGGTAGATACCTGGTTGAGGGAAAACCCCCGCTTGTCGTCGGTAGGTCGGCGTGGTTTCTCGCCATCCAGCGGGGATAAAGATCACCGAGACCTCTCGAAGGAAACGACGTCCTACACTTACGGGAATAACGACCTCTGTAGTTGACGCACCCGGAATCACGAACAATCAAGTCAATCAGCGGCCGGTCTCCTGGCAGTCGTGGTGGTGGTAGTTCATATTAAAAAGTGTGTGTGTTTAGAAGGTCATGCCAGGACAAGGAAGTGGAAGAAAAGATAGTTAACGTCCCATAGCCCTTTTGTTAGGGTACTGCTCCGGCACTCGCCTGGTGTTGATCGGAGAAACCACGGAAAACCACCGATCAGAGCAGCCAGCTCCAGAATTCTCCTCCAGACAGCGGGTTGATGTCGACCTAGCTAGGCTCCAATTCCGCCACGGTCGGGATTCGAATCCAAGGCCCTCTCGATCAGAGCGGCTTAAGAAACAGCGGTAGGTGGGTGGAGGGGGAGAGTTAGCTTCCCCCCACCCGTCCGCGTGAGAACCACTTGCTCCCGCAGCCTCCCCGCCGTTTTGTCTGATTAAAGCGGCCGAGTTTTTAATTAAAGAAACGGAGTCGTGTCCTCGCTCGCGCCGCCTAATTATTTCGTCGCGGGATCTAATCTGCGTGTGCTAATGAGCGCCTCCGCCAGCGCTCCTGGCGGCGGCGACGGGAAGCGCCGCCTTAGGTGCAGCGAGATAAGGTCACAGAGCGGAGCGGAGCGGTGGCGTGGCGTGGCTTACCGGACGGGACGGGTAATCCAATGACTCGCTCTGTTCGGTTTCTTCCATTTCAAAAAGGAAGACGTTTCTCGTGCATTGTTGCTGTGGGAAACATCTGTGGAAACAAATCGTAGAATTGAATGTAAATTACAACTTACGCTTGAACTGCGATTCTAATCGCTTGAATTGGATTTGCACAGGTGCTGTTGCTCAAATACAAAACACTTATTAGGAACTTATCGGAAAAAATGGTTTTACGATTCATCGAACTCTTACAAAGTTACGTACGTAATTTGGGAGCTAGTTAATGCCAAAATTGTAGGGGTAAGTTGCCTCTTCCAGTTAACATTTTTATTCCAATTGAATGTAAGTTTATCTTGTCCGCAATTCGAGAGTTCTGAACAGGAGAAATCCATGTTCCAAAGAAACATTGACTTACGAATTATTTCACAATGAGAAGAATTGTTTGTTTGTATTTTTGTGAGGGTTTAATGTTTTATTAAATAATTAAAAGTATTGAATATTTGGAGAATAATAGAGTGTTTCTAAAGAGCTCGCGTAGTATATTAATTTTATTTGTCGAAAATGATTTGGGAACGTTGCTAGCGTGAGCATTGACATTTTTTTGTGAACTAAGAATTGTCATTAATTACAGCGTTCATCACAATTTCGTTTATTTCCTCTGCCGAACATTTGAGTGTATGTATTCAGATTATAAGTAGCCTTTGTTTTAAGAAAAGCATCCCTTGAGATATGTAGAAACCTCACATTTATTGTATTCAAAATTAATCTAAAATATTTGTGAAAACATGTGAAAATGTGCAAAAGGAATGCTTCTGTAAGAATGTTTCAGATGCTGCGATATGACCTGATCGTGTCTTGTGTTCGATTTCGCTATTCTAAAGTTACTAAATAAATGATTTGCAAGTCAAGTTTTTCCCGCTAACCTATTACTCAATTGTCCATTACATCATGAAGTGGATTGTTTAAGGAGTAGCGCCTGGACGGTTAGACAACACTCTCTGGAACAATGCAGTGGAAGGAATGTCGATCATTCCTCTCGGAGACAATCGATATTTTGCAGCGGTCTGAGGCGCTGGAGCGTAACGATCGATAGTGAATGTGGAATGGTGTCGAACTTGAGTACGATAAGAGACATAAATATTTCTCGTCGCTCAAGCGTAGAGGAAATATGAAACATTTTGCTAGCTTGAGTATTAGTTTCAAGATGTATCAAAAGTTCGAGCTGTGAGGTTGAATTTACTGAAAAACATTTTCCATATTTAATTTCTTTTAAAGTAATTTCGTGTTAACTTTGTGTAATTATTCGAACCAATTGTTAAACAGACAAGATTTTTTTAAAAATTTGTACTGCATTTCAAATCCTGTATGTTGTGATTGTTCAGATATACTTTTTAATCATGATAACTATCTTCCTAATATTGTAAGTGTAGCTCTTCAGGTGGCTCATTGATGCTATCCGTGGAGCGATACCGGGTTGGATTCCCGGTGTGATGTTCCATTTTCGGAGGTTAACTGACTTCAAGTATTCCCAGGACGGCGCGTCATTTCGGAACAAAAATAGATCTGAGCTTTCTAAGTTAGTATCAATTCTTATACCTGTGTGTCGAAAAATAAAGCTCACGCAGGCTAAGTATGCTAGATACCAGAAATTACTCTGGAATGGCTGGCTAGATATGGGAATATGTCTTGCTCGTCATAACCCGTACCCCCAGGCATGGATAATAAATAAAAACAGTGCCCAGGCCTGGGAATAGTGTAGCTGATAAACGTCTCATCAATCCGACCCTAAAATGCCAAAAATGTTAGGAATAAATCTCCCTCGTAGAGCGTCGATTCAAAGTATGTAAGTAAATGTGAAGCTCCCTCCATATTTCTAGTGATAAAACAATGCATCAGGTAGAGTTTACGTAAACATGTTCCGCACGCATTTTTTTCACTTTGGAAACGGGAAAAATGCACAGAGACAATAGAGTGATCTTATCGTTATGTCGCGATGTGCCATCATGAGTATTGATTAACGAAGTGTCTTTGCAAACAATGGAACATTGTTAACAATTTTATGTTACATGTATCCCATAAATATTGTCATGTTTAACTTTGCAATAAATATACAACGTATACTCTGTTGGTTTTGCATACGGTTGCAGAATACTTCTTTTAATAAGTTCCATTTGGCGAGCCTCCTCGTTCATTTTGCAAGACATGGTGTGTTTAAAGGCGATTCGAAATTTTTCAGGAGTCGCGAGTGCGCATAAAATTGATCGCCCGCCGATTAGTTATGGCCTCCTAAGTGGCACCCGCGCAGCCAATTACAGGCGACGCTTCCAGGGGTCCTCTCCCCTCCCCTCTCATTCCACCACTCATCTCCCTCCCCGCCCTCCCTTCCCTCCCTCCCCTCCCTCCCCCTCCCTCCCCCTCCCTCCCCTCTCCCCTCCCTCCCCTCCCTCCCCTCTCCCCTCCTCTCTCCCATCCTTCACCCTCCCCTCCTTCCCTCTCCGTCTCACCCCTCCTCTCCCCTCTACGTTCCACTCCCCTCCTCCCAAATCTCCCCTCCTCTCCCATCTCCCCGCCGTTCCCCTCTCCACTCCTCTCACCGCTCCCTTTCTTTCCCCATCCCCTCCTCGCCCCTCTCCACCTCTCTCCACCCTCCCCTTCCTACCCTCCCCCTCCACTCTCCCCTTTCTACCCCACCCCTTCCCTCTCCCCTTCCTACCCCCCTTCCCTCTCCCCTTCCTACCCTCCCTCTTCCTACCCTCCCCCTTCCCTCTCACCTTCCTACCCTCCCTCTTCCTTCTCACCTTCTTACCCTTCCCCCTCCTCTCCCCGCCCTCCCTTATTCCCCTTTCTCCTGTTTCGGCGCTTGTAATCCCTGAGAGTAGTGATGCGACATCGATAACAAAACATCGATGTTAGGAAACATCATTGTCCAAGATTAAAACATCGATGTTAAAAATACATCAACTAAAAACCATCGATGTTTTTCAACATCGATGTTTTTTTACTAGTTTAGTAAGCCTCTAACATTACATTTGTGTACATTAAAATTCAATTTTACAGTGTTCGTGTTTATGAATTCGCCGAATAAGGCTACGGGAAGGAGCGGCAGATCCTATGCCCACAGCGTATTAGTTGACACATGTCAATGTGAGAAATGAATATGAAGAAAAAGGAAATACAAGGGTGTAGAGGCCATCTCGGGGGAGAGAGTTTTGTCGATGTGCCAGGAAATATCAGTTAATCAATCCATTTATAGCTGAGCTATAGCCGTTTGTCAAAAAATGCAATCCGGCAAAGTACAAACGTAGGGAAGGACCTTGAAGGCGTGCCTTGATTTGAGGCGTAAAGGAAACTTTGTCTGGACTCCACGGTCTTGAGAAAGTTTCCTAGCATGGATCCTTGGGATTATGGCAACGGTTAATTGATGCCACACAACTTGCAACGTCAACTGATGCAACACAATTCTACGCGCGAGACGTGATCATGTTTGAAAAGCGTCAACTGTCGCCGATACGAAAACGCATGGCAACATCGCTTTGATCAACGGAGGGTAAAATGACTGGCGGCGACCGACGGGTGTGATCGGATGTAGCCGTCAGTCAAAATATTCGCTCATGAGCAGAGGCTGTGTTCTTTGGGCCTTTACTCTTTAGCCTACGTCACGGATAATGAATGGATAACGCATGAGCTCCCTGTCAAACTGAGGACGTTAACTATTCAATGCTCTCAGCATCCTTTTCTCTTCCACCCTAATCAATCGATGTGTCGGGTACTCGGTGGTAACTAACGTCACCACCTTGCTTTGTCTTATACGCTTGCCAGTAGCCAATTGTTATTGAAGAGGATTCTTTCCATTTGTTGTTGAAGCTCAGTTGCTTCATTTCACCGCTTGTGCTGGTGTTATTACGCTGCATAGCCACTGCCCAATAATCAACTAAACTCATATTCTGCAGCCAATGTTTTTACGTATTTAGTGCATTGTTTCGTTTCACCTCTCAGTGAAGCATAATACTTTCTAGTATATAGATTTCTCCAAGAGATGCGGCTCCTATTTGTAAATTCGTGTTAACACAATATTTTCTCGACACTGTAACTTTGAACATCAATGAGTGTTTTAGTGGTGTAGAACAAGAATTTTCTTAAAGAACAACCGTGTCGTATGAGAGTGTCACAACTAACGTTTTACCGAGGTCAGAAATGCCGCACTAAATGTGAATAAGTGGATTCTCTTTATGCACTTCTTTTCGCTTACAGCTCTCCGTATTTTATTATTCATTTTCCTTTTATTTATGGGTGTCTTTATAGCTTTACTTTGAAATGTCTGCATGTAACGTGTTGGATCCTCCGGACTAAGTTGAAAGGTTCTGAAGAACATATCAAGAATTGACGGATAATTCAAAGACATGCTGTCGCAAGTGTATGTGAAGAATTGTTAAGTGCTGATTTATGGATATTCCAATGAAAGCACATTATTTCAAACTCATTTTGCTTCACAAAAATTAACTTAGAGAGGAGGAGACTGCAAGTATAGGACAAATTCAGTTCAGAAGGTGTTTGTATTTAATGTTATATTGGAATAATAATTTTGATAACAATCGAATTCAAGGAGGTAACAACCAAATGAAACAGTTTCAAAACAGAAATTACAAAATATTAATTTGACCTATAGTGTGATTTTCTCCATAATTGATAATACCCAGTCAATCTCGCTGGGCCCTTTGAATTTGAATCCAACATTTTATTTTAGGGGGCACTTTACATGAAGCCCTTGAGACATTCTCCAAATTTTCAAAAAAGTGGCTCCATCGATTTTTAGTCATTTTTGTAGTTGGATAGTGTGAAAGACGTTTAAGAGAATAATGCAGATCTCATGTTCGTTGAAAACCCTATTTTTTTCAAAAATTTCAAAACTTCAAATGTTTTTGGAATCTCCCTAAAACTAAAATATTAAAGTTAGGCTTAATGAAATCTGTTTCTTAACGATAGATTTTTGAAATAAGGCATGTACAATTTTTCGAAAATCTGACTACTTTTTCGGGTAATTTTTTCGTGAAAATACAGGCGAGAAAGTTCTACTAGTGCTGTTTTTTCACCACTAGTTTTTTTAGTTCCGTACGTGCTTTTGATAAATACACATTCCGTACACGCTTACCCCAACGCTGAGACTGGCATTGCCAATGAAGATAGTTGGGGTCCTCGCGGAAGAGTCCCTGTTTCGGCGCAATCTGCGATCTGCGGTGGCGCTGCTGCTATCGGCCACCGATCGGCGACCTCCGCCCTCTGCCCATCCGCTCCCGGCTTTCCGCGGAGCGCGTCTTTTACGGGCTGCGATTATCCTCTCCTCAGTTTCAGCTTCTCTCGGGACCGAGAGCCTGCACTTGAACCGCATTTCCCCACAAGGAGCTTTCTCAGCGAAACGCAGCTGGCCGCCTTCGACCCTAGGAATTGTTCCGTTGAGAGGCCGATGAAAGCCACGCGAGCGAGAAAAGTGACCGGTTGAAATGACTCCTGGGTGACAACTGTGGCCGCTGCAGCTTTGATCGGGAGTTTCCTAGGTCTCGCCCCCGATGGCGACGGATTTTCCACTAGCTACATTGCTAGGTCGACACATTTTCCACTAGCTACATTGCTAGGTCGACTGATTTTCCTCTAGCTACATTGCTAGGTCGACGGATTTTCCACTAGCTACACTGCTAGGGTCGACGGATTGTCCACTAGCTACATTGCTAGATCGACGGATTTTCCACTAGCTACATTGCTAGGTCGAAGGATTTTCCATTGGTTACATTGCCTAGGCCGACGCATTTTCCACTAGCTACCTTGCTAGGTCGAACTCAGACGCTGTCTGGAGGAGAATTCTAGCGGTCGTCTACTACTAATCGGTAGTTTTCCGCTGTTTTCTTTTTCGATCAACACCAGGCGAATCCTGTGTCAGTACCCTGACAAAAGGCCACAGACCGCGCATGATCTTTCATTCGGCTAAATCACGCCTTGCTTACTTTCTAACATACACAGACATACAATTACGTGCACTGCACTGTCACCAATGTCGGAGCTTAGAGCTTGTCCTGCTAGGTTTGGGGCGGCGCCCAGGTGGTGGGAGGCAATCCCGATGGAGAAACCGAGCAAGCGGACAGCAGGAGAATATCACCGCCACTCCCATGCACTCCACTTACGGAAACAATTGGAGCATAGGTTGACACGGACCGGAACAGGAAATTAATCATTTTCTTTCCTGTTCCTTGTACCTTCTTCTCCTTACAAACATATTTACATGCACTACACAGTTACACAGCTACACATTATACTTACGGCACTAATTCCCATGGCAGGTGACGCAGCTCGGAAACACAATTTATCAATTAATTTTTCTTCCAAGGCCTATATCTCTTCGAGCGGTATCACATTTTTTTCAACTCTGCCGTCTTTATGAACGTCACCAATATTTACAAAGCCATCGTTTCCTTCCGCGCAGCCGTCTCTCCCACCGCCCTTATCTGCTCCTCCGCCTCCGAGTGCAGGAACCGGGGAACGGGCCCGATTACGCGCCGCTTGCAAGGTCGATTGCGTCTCCATCTGGCGGCGGAGGGAGCAAGCGAGCGCGGCCGGCGAGTGTTTGCTGGAGATGTTCACATGCCGATATCGCCCGCGGGCTCCAGCTCGTCTCCGCTCGCTTTCTCCTCTGCGGCCGAAGCGACGGGGGAGACGTCGGTCGGCAAATAGGAACGCGTCTTCAGATTACCCCCCTCGTTTTTTTCCTCTTTTCTTTTGCTCATTTTATCGCACGACGCATCTTTTTGCACTAGGCGGTTGGAGAGGATTCCAAAGTTCATCGGACGTATTACGTTTTCCTTCCATGACGTTGAAAATGTGCACTTAAAAGGATTGTAACCAGGATGATAGCACTTCTCTTCAAACTTGTTATTACATTTCTAGTTTTATTATAATTCAGCAACTGACTGCACGAGGCTGTCGTACGTCCATGTCTTACTGAGTGCCATTGATGTGAGTACGGTACAAGGAGATGCAATCACAGCACAACGTAAACGAATCGTCGGTCATGCACATCTGGAAGTTGGAGATAATATATCTGTGTTGATGTAATTTACCTGTTAAAATATGAATAGTATTCAGATTCAGCGAAACGGTTACACATTCTATAATTGCTAGAAAATATTTGCTATATTTTTTTCGCGGAATGTTATTCGTAACTATAGAACTGCCAGTCTGAACCAACAGCAAAAATTGAAAACAATCGTAGTAAACTGAAATTGGGGCAGTGAAGTTTTTGAAAACCTCACATTCCATGCCGTTCGCCAATGTCGTGTAGGAGCTCTTGGTCATACGCGTTGCTGCGAAGATTCCCGCACGGCAGCCGCGAGCGTTCCGTGGCGATCTCGCTCGTAGAATCGATAACGTCTCCATCGGCGGAGGCGGCTGGACCGGTCCAGAGGGCGGCGCAATTCGCGGGTTTCCAGGGAGATGTTCACATCGCGATAAGGCGAGCGGCGCTGGCGGCAGCCGCCATCGCCTCGCCGCGCCCCACCGCCGCTGCCACGGCAGCCGCCACCGCCACCGCCACCGCCACCGCCACCGCCACCGCCACCGCCACCGCCACCGCCACCGCCACCGCCACCGCCACCGCCCACCGCCACCGCCATCGTCCCCGCCACCGCCACCGCCACCGCCACTGCACCGCCACTGCCACCGCCACGCCACCGCCACCGCCACCGCCACCGCCACCGCCACCGCCACCGCCACCGCCACCGCCACCGCCACCGCCACCGCCACCGCCACCGCCACCGCCACCGCCACCGCCACCGCCACCGCCACCGCCACGCCACCGCCACCGCCACCGCCACCGCCACCGCCACTGCAGTCGCCGCCGCCGCCGCCAACGCCACACCCATCGCCACCACCTCTGCCAGCCGCCTCTGCCGCCACCGCCAATGCCACCGCACACCTCCGCCATCGCCCATCAATCGCCCCCGATTCCTCCATCACCCCCCACCACCCCTTGCCCCCGCTTTGACTTGCCTTCACGCCCGCTACCGCTACGCTCTGCCGACGGCACCTTCATCGCCAAGGTGTCCGCTGCCACTCCCACCCCATCCCACCCCGCACTTCATCCCCTCCCCACCTTCATCTCTATCCCCACCCCTGCATCACCTCCTCCATCCCGTCCGCCACCTCTTCCACTACGCACACGCCACTGCGTCCGCCTCCGCAGCCACCTTTGCCCGCCCCCGCCGCTGCCCTCGTCGGTGCGCGGCGGTCGCAGATGCTATCGCTCCACCAGGCGCCCGCGGGCCGCGCCCACCCCGCGCCATGCGACACGACGCGTCAGAATCCTCAGTTTCCCCTCCCTTCTCTTCCTCCTCCTCCTCCTCTTCGTCCTCCTCCGCCTCCTCTGCCTCCTCCTCCCGCCTCCTCTGCCTCCTCCTCCGCCTCCTCTGCCTCCTCCTCCACCTCCTCCTCATTCATTGCCTTCTCCTCGACCTTTCTCATATCCTACTTCTGCTTCTTTCGCATGCTCTTCGTCCTACTTCTCTTTAATCGCATCCTACGTCTTCTTTTTCTTCTTCGTCTTCTTTAAGAATTTAAATAATTGATGTTTTCACGAAATATCTGTTGATATTCATACACGTCAGATTGTAGAAAGTACTTGTCTTAACACGAAACGGTTTTAGTGTTGGATAATGCTTTACTGAGATACAAAATCTGTGGTAATATCCACTACGTCCGCTTGAGGGGAGCCCTTATCACTTTTTTACGTCTCAAGCACGACGATGAGCATCATGTCATGATACCAAATAAAGCGCTCTTCCTTGTAATTTTTATGGATTATGAAGGCTAAAGCGGAGATTAACGTACGTGTCGTCTATTTGGCTTTTCTGTCGTCAATAAATTTCTAAGAGATACTATAAAAACTTGCTTGTGATAAAAGCCATAAACGACTGAGTTTTATATATTTTTTAATATAATTGTAAACGATGTATGTTTTACCTTTTATTTGCGCAGACATAATGATAAAATTTCAGTAGGTAGTAGTTGTTTTAGTGACATTTACAAACTTGACGCTCTATTCACTCTCAAAATCCCCTTAAGCCAGTTTAATACTCTGACTCTGCTATAATAAGAAAAAAAACTGGAACACGTCTAAATTAATTAAAATTACAAAAGAGTTTCTGTCTAATAAAAAAATTTAAAATCAAATTATTCTCCTCTTGCATCATTTCGTTACTTGGTTTTATAAATGGAAACCATCAACACAATTATAAGTAGAGACCGAAATTTTATGTAATTACATTTTTTTGTCTTTCTATTTACCGTTCTCAAAATTGTAATCTTTGCGAATCATCGTCCTCCTAACACAATATCCAATATTTTTCGTTATTTTTCTTTACATATTTAGTACTATATTACATATTTTGCTTTTTTCTCTCTTTTTTTCTTATTCTATCAATTTTCCTGCGTGTATTTAATGAAAAGGATTATTTTAAAAAAATCAGCATTTTTTTCTACACTGTTTGTGAAATCTACGTAGGTGTCAAAAGAATCACTGACATCGCGTTTTGTGACGTTACGAGAAAAAATTGCGAGTACCTGGATTACAATAGATGAAGATTTTACTACTGACGAGAAAATTATATGGTGCAAAGTGTGCATTAACTTGTGCTCCCCAAACTCTTTTTAAAACTTTAGAATTAATTTTAAAATTTATCGAGAACATTTTTTCTAAATGTTATTTCATGTGTATTTTTTTATTAGAGAATTTTAATATTACATATATCCTATCTTACGTATTCATTACATATCTTTCCTGTTTCCATTACATATTTACGTACATAGTTTGACGTTTAATACTACATATTTTTCCGGTCTCTAGTTACAAGACACAGCCTTCCTCCTCAACAGCCAAACCGATAAGTCTTTCGTGTGCCTCCGCCGAGAGGAAAGCGGGCCGAGGCGCGAGTGATGACGGGCAGCGCCGAGGCTATTCCGGGGCAGGGCGGCCCCTGGCGACCCCTGGCGGACGGCGGGCAGACGTCCCCCGCGGCGCGCGCATAAGTCAGGGGGCGGAGGGCGCAATGGAGGAGGCCACGCACTGCGGCACCGCGCCGACCCGCGCCGGCGCCCCGCCGACGGCCGCCGGGTACGGCTCGCCAAGCTTATCACGACTCCCACACCTTCATCGTAGGGAATACCACGAGTGCTGCACACTACAACTCGTATATTTGATGCACAGATGAAAAAATATGTAACTTTTCCCAATCAGTTTCACTATTTTCTGTAATTTTTAAGTTCGTTGGTGCGTCTGAATTTTCTTTCAGTGTCAAAGTGAGAACTTTAGAGAACTTTAGAGAACTTTATCGTACGTAATGCCACGAGCGCTTCGGAAATTGTCGATAAATACCCGACTCGCGAAGCAAGAAGGGGATTTATCTGAAGAAATTCCATAGCATGAATGGTATTTAATAGGACTATTCCACGAGTGAAATTGTGTCCAACAGAGTTACGAAATGCGCCAAATATTGAATATTACTGAAATCTATGTAAAAATAAAGAGGTTATGTTATAATGCATACGCGGGATATTGGGCATCGGACATAGCGATCGTATGTATATCTCCTCGTAAAATAGATGAGTCATAGTATATGGTTGGCCAGTAGGGAGAAGTGGTAAGTAAAATCAGACAGAAAAAGCGAAAACTATTGGAGATTCACCGCCCTGATTTGGTCATTTTGTATGTATAGTAAACACTGTTGGTTTTAATTTCACGAATGGAGTAGTCTTATTAAATACCACTCAGGTGTTGGAAATTTCCAATTACGTATTGTCATCGCTACGCGACTCACCAATTTATCGCAATTCTTCTGCTGCCGTAATAACTACGTCGAATTCAGCCGTTGTCTGGAGAAGAATTCTAACAGCCGGCTGCTGTGATCGGTAGTTTTTCGTGGTTTCTCTGATCAACACCAGGTGAATGACGGTGCAGTAACCTTAACAAATAGGCGACGGTCCGCACGCCAGCTTTCCTTTATCACACACACGTGCATTAACTCCAGTACCACACATGTCGGCAGACCAGTCGGAAGCCTAGAACCTGACCGCGAGTGGGGTGGCACCCCGCTGGTGGGAGTTACCTGTTTGTAGAAACCCCCAGAACTCGCCGTGTAGGTCGGCGCTGATCTCGCCATCCAGCGGGGGAACATCACCTCCATCAAAACATGCAATAAACTTCCGAGGACTAATGATAGTTGACAGACACATCAATCTTAATGCACTTATCAATGCACTCATATCTAAATATGTCATCGCTTTTTCTGTCCATATTTCTTAGGCACCACACTCCCTAATAGCAATTCAAAATCTGCGGTAGATCAGTTATTGGAGCAAACAGCGTTGGTTAAACTAACGAGGTACTAAAAGAAGTTCATGAAATTTTCGCTGTCGCCCTCCGCCTCAACGACTCGTGAATTTATCGGAATTTCCGCTGTACGAATGGTATTAGATATGATCCATTCCACGAATTAAATGATGCCCAACAGGATCACAGATTGCGACAAATATTGATCACATTAACATATTTTAATTGAACTTTCCTTTCTTTTTATATCGATTCAACAACAACCATCTCGTGTGCTCACGTATCTCGCTTATTATTGGCCAGACGAGAAAAATAATAAGGCAAAATGAGATAGAAAAATTCATTTTATTTTAAGGTACATTACCCTGACCATTACAGTACCTTCTTTGGATATATTTCATCGGTGTAAATAAGCAACGGAAACCTTGATTCACCAGAATACAACAAACAAAATCTTTTGAAATCTATTCCTTGTGAACACATCATTCACGTATTCATTCATTCATTATATGCAACTCGTGTAATAGCGGACACTGCATTTATTATTTTAAGGAGCCTCTTTCCTATCCTTACGGAATACATGAGCAAGCCACGTGCTGTAAGAGTGCACCGTTTACCCGCATTCCGAGGCGGTATGTACTACACCCGGTGACTCAGCAACGACTTGCCTAAGTGTACGTGCGGGTGTGCGAGCGTGGGGAGGCGAACAAGTGGGCGAAAGAGAGAAAGGCGATCCCAGCACATGCGTGTGTGAATGTGTGTGCATGTGTGTGTGTGTGAGCGAGAGCGTCGACTGGCGTGCGCGTTGCTCACGCTCCCCCGTCCGCGTCGGACACGGTCCGCTCGTGACCCCGCGGGGCCGTGTTACCGAGGCGCGCGCGAGGCGGTCGCCAGGGCAATGGGGTGCTCGCACTCTGCCCCGCAACTTCCGCCGAACCCTGTTCTGGTGCCTCGACCCGACGCAGCCACGTACACCCCAATCCCATATGCACGCTCCAGATAGCGAAGTCGAGTTTTGTCGCTGTCTGGAGGAGAATTCTAGCGGCCGACTGCACTGAATCGGTAGTTTTCTGTGGTTTCTCCGATCGTATACCAGGCGAATGTCGGAGCTGTACCCTAACAAACTTGTCACGGCACCGCGCGGGGACCTTTCCTTCCTCTTCCTTGTCCAATCCTTATCCCCTTACACACACACTAACATGCACTACATTACCACACATGCCAGGAGACCGGTCCGGAGCTAAGAGCTTGTCCCAGTCTGGATGGCGGCCCGGTGGGTGGGAGATATTCTGGTTGGGGAGACCCACTAGCGGATGGTAGGTTAACGTCGATCTCGCCATCCAGCAAGGGACACGACCACCGTACCTCCGATACAACACATGCACTATACTTTACTAATGACTCATCCAATCTCCTCCTATCAGGATCCAGTAGTTGTCGCGCCCGGATTCACTGACGACCAAACCAACAAGCTCCACTCCGTTCTTCCAACTCGCCTCCGTTCCCCCGCTCCGCCCAACTTTGGCCACCTGCGCCATTCGCGTTCCAGCTGGCCCTTCCCCGCCCCACTCCCCCTCCATCCCCGCCTTACTACTCCCCGACTCCATTCCTCCCCGCATCACTACTCCCGCTCCATCCGCACCCGCCCCGCCCAAAACCTTTTTCCCCGCTCCATTCCTCCCCACTCCATCGTCCCTCCTCTCTGATCCACTCCTCCCCGCTCCACTCCTCCCTGCGCCACCACCTCCCCGCATGACCCCTCCCGTGCCCACGCGCCTACCCCTTCGAATAATCCTTCAGCTTCACCACCCGCCACCACCCAACTTCTCTCCGCTCCATCCCATTCCCGCCACACTACTCTTCCCACCCCCACATTCTCCACGCTCCAATCCACTCCGCGCCACACTCCTCCCGCTCCCCACCGTCGCCGCCCTCACCACCCCGCGCAGTGTGCACTGCCCGCCGCTCGCGTGTCCTTTTTGTCGCCGCGCCGCGCAGCGAGTCCTCCGTCTTTCCTCTGACGACCCTTCCCACACCGCGCGTTGTTACGGCCGCCAACACACCCCCGCGCGTCCCCCGCTCGTTCCACTACTGAACCTTATGTCGCGTGATTTAGTTTGATTCACGGGTCACAACCCCTCGACGCGCTCATGTTCTGTAATCTCTTACCCTTTTTTTGTGGCGCCCCGTAGGCTGTGCTCGTCCGTGTGAACGCGCTACTCGCATTCTCGGTGTGGAAGCCCGAACATCTTCATGAACTTTATATTCTAATTCATGTCTTACGAGGGTATCGTGCTACGAACTTACGCTTCTACCACAGAGTACACTCGTCCTGTTCATTAGGACTGCTAAACAACTGTCACGTTTCTTACACCCCCTGCACCTTACACTCCATGTGTTTTACTCGTACTTTTCCGTTCTCTCATTCTTTCTTTTTTGTTTTGTAGCACTGTTCCCTCCATTTTTTCCTCTATTTATTTTCACATCGCTTTTCATCCTCCTCTGCCCCCATTTTGCACACAGTTTATACACCAACACACTTTTTACCTACATGTCATAATTATTTACTGTTGGGTTAAAATGAACGTGAATTCAGTTTTATTACAACAGCTTATCTATAAGAGCGTGAGGACGATTTGCCCGCTGGTCTGCTATGTCTAATTTTTTGTTCACTTCGGAAGAATAGTATCGTACTAGGAAAATCCCCGGCAGACATTTTTCCTGCCCTTCATCTCCCCCTTTTTCCCTCCCATCTCCGTTTTCTCACTGTCACTCCTTCCCTCTCTCCTGCCGCTTTCTGCCCCTGTCATTCACATTTACTTGCGGATTCTGCAGGTCTCTGAGCAGGTGAGGTAAATGGTGAAGCGCCCGTTACCAGCAAATATGTAATAGAATGTCAGGAAGAAACTTTGGCCTCAAAATTTAAGTTTTTAAGTCCCTAGAATGCATCGTTTAGGCGTTATTTAACGATATAGATTCAAAATACTGCCGAGTGTGTTGCAGGTTTGCATTTGACATGAATATGCAGTGGATATGTAGTGAATATGTAGCGCCATGTTGTGGAGGTACAACAGAATTAACAACGCACACACCTTGGTGTTGGAGTTCTGCTCTTATATGTATATATAGATTATTTATTAACTATATATTATATATATAGATTATTTATATATTATAGATTATTTATTAACATTGGCAGCCCGACCAGAATGTCGGAGGGTGGCTAGCAGCGTGTACCGACTCACGCGCTTCGGGTCCGAAGGGTCGTGGGCTCGAGTTCCGCCTTGCGCATAGATGTTTGTTCCTCCCTCTCTCATATATGGGTTGTCGCGAAGTGTCTCGCGTTCTCGTGACCCCAGATCGGAGGAGCCCACAAGTGTGTTGGTGTCTAGTGGATGGACGAGCATGCGTCCCATCGAGACGTAAAGGGTAACTAGCAGCCAGCTGGATAAAAGCCTTTCGAAAAAAATACCTTATTGGCACATCACACTAACCCGAACGCTTTTCAATATATTTTGAACGTAATATTCGTTCGACTCAATGTGAGATATTTTTTATCAATTTATCGTAAGTAATATCACGAGAAGTGCTGTGCTAGCCGGTAAATTCACGACTGCGTAGCGAGGAGTGAATTTACCGGCCTAGCACAGCACTTCGGGTGATATTTAGTGTGACTATTTTCACGAATAAACACATTACATGATTTGAAAGGATAATTTGAATCACAGGATTTCACGAAAAAAGGGAATATATTACTCAAAATTACAACCCGAAAAATGAAAACCTTTCATTCTGTTTCGACTTATCACTACCTCCTGGAATAACTTATAATCAAGTAACATTTGAATAAAGTTTAATGCAGAAAATTATTTCAAATATGTTTCAATTTTATGGTAATAAACCTTTGAAAAACAATTATAACAACTATTTACAAGAACATTTATTAGAAGCACAATTATTAAAGTTGTAGGAGGTTGTGTTTTCCAAGTCTTGGCCTTCCGTGGAAGTATTTGAAATGGAAGATGTACAAGATGAATTAGCAGCGGAAATCGTCGATTTCGAATGAATTGAACACACGTGTGAATGTTTTTTTGTTGTAACGTTCCATATAGTTTTGTTACGTATTTTGTGTACTCTTCACCATCTAATCTTCGTATATTAATTACCTAAAATATGTGTTAATTCCTCATGTGCTGTTCATTTGTATTTTCTTTCTTCACAAAATTCTTGAAATTGCTTCCATACGCTTTCTCTATTCCTTTCGTTGTTTTTCGCAATTTTTCAGAATCTTTTAATAATAGATGAGATACTTCAGAGTTTTTAACATGACAAGAACGACAAATTTAAAATTATATTGATGCACACAAGCTATTTTGGAGGTGAAACAATTGCTATCATATCTTAAAAAGGTAAACAAAGGTTTTACAGCGATAAAAGAGGTAAACAAGCTGATGACGATAAGCAATCTGGGATTGGTTTAATTTGAAATATCCTTGCTTACCATTGGCTACTTACGACGACGGATCAGAATGAGTGAAATAGTCACCAAGTAATATCACGAGTGATATTTTCTTTGAGTGACTATTTAGTTGTGACTATTTCACGAATGAACCCACTTACATGATTTGAAAGGATAGTTTAAATCACCAGGAATTACGAAAAGGGAAATACTACTCAAAATTACAACGAAAATGAAAACATTTTCATTCAGTTCCGACTTATCACTGCCTCCCTGGAATAACTTACAATCAAGTAAAATTTGAATAACAGTTTAATGCAGAAAATGATTTCAAATATGTTTCAATTTTATGGTAATAAAACTTTCGGAAAACAATTATAACAAGGCTACTGACAAGAACATTTATTAAACTTACAATCATTAAAGTGTAGGAAGTTGGTTTTCCAAGTCTTGGTCTTCCATAGAAGTATTTGAAATGGAAGATGTACAAGATGAATTAGCAGCGGAATTCGTCAATTTCGAATGGATTGAACACACGTGTGTACTCATTAAAATATTTTCCTGAATAATTTTGGTTGTAACGTTCCACATAGTTTTGATGGCATATTCTTTGTACTCTTCACAATCTAATCTTCGTATATTAATTGCCTAAAACATGTGTAATTTCTTCATTCGTAGTATGTGCTGTCCATTTGTATTTTTCTGTCTTGACAAAATTCTTGAAATTTCTTTTACACACTTTTTCTGTTCCTTTTGCTGTTTTTCGGCACTGAATCTTAATAATAGATTCTATTTCAAAGTTTAACCATTACCAAAATACAGATTTTAATATTATATTGATGCACAAGAGCTATTTGGAGGTGAAACAATTGCTATCGTTATCTTAAAAGGTACACAAAGGGTTTTACAGCGATAAAAAGGTAAACAAGCTGATGGCGATAAACATCTGGGATTGGTTTAATTTGAATATAATCCCGGCTTACATTAGCTACTTACGACGTGGATAGACATGAGTGAAAATAGTCATAAGTAATATCACGATCACCATTGCTACATTCCATATTTATCACACATCGGCTAATCGAGTGATGGAGGCTCTTTAATCCTAACGAAATTTCGTTTAACCCTAAAGCAGATAAAAATTACGTAAGTAAATATCACCAAAGCCACTTCAGATGAACAACTCAAACCGGCTATCTACTGACATAATCCGGTCTCTTTTACTCGTTCAAGTGCACTCAGCAGGCAACTTTTGGTTTCCACTGTTCCTTTCCAGAAAATCTCTCTCTTGAGTTATTCCGAAATCTGCCAAACTGACAATGGCGCTGGACAGGTGTCACAGGAATCTTAGATTACTTTCAACAGCTAACATTACAATTTCTGAGCGAAGAATAGCGAATAGGCTAATCAGGAATTCTGTGGAGAAAATTTGTTGCATCTCGAAAATATTATTACAAGCAAGTACTATTAAAATGATACTAAAATCGATGAAATAGAAAACAATGCATTCAAAATTTTGGGGAAAAGGTAAAATATGACTTACTCGTATTAGTCGAAAGCCACGAAAAAAAACATAAAATGGGTCATAACATAAATAATTTCTGTACTGAACGGCATTGTTCTAAAGTGAAAAGAAAAGAAAAAAATGGCATTTCATTCAAATCAGCCCTATGCTTATGATCGTGATGAGTACTGCAGAAAGCTTTCCCGTGGTGCGGGTCGTCGTACTTCCTGCCGCGCTGCTTCTATTTCCAAGCTCCTCTATAATGCATGTGCGACGTCGGCAGAGAACACGGCGGAGCGGCGTTCTGATTTAAACGGCGCCGGGAACGGAGAGGAAGGGAAAGGAAGGGAATTGTATGCGAATGCGCCGGCGCTCTCGTTACGCGCGCAGCTGGAGGCCTCTGGCGGCGGGTGCCCACCGCCGCGCCGCGCCACGGCACTCCACGCCAGCCACGCCACGCTACGGCACTCCACGTTTACTCCACGCCACGCGACGAGACGACACGCGACGCGACGGGACCCGGGGCGGTCGACTCCCGCTTCTCCGCTCCGTCCCCGCCACACTCCGTTTTCCTCCACTCCGCCTCTCCCCGCAGTTCCGCTCCGTCCCCGCCACACTCCGTTTTTCTCCCACACGCGCCCCTCCCCGCTTCTCCGCTCCATCCCCACCATATTCCGTTTTTCTCTACCCCTCCCCTCCCCGCTGTTCCGCTCCCGTCCCCGCCACACTCCGTTCTTCTCTACCCCGCCCCTCCCGGTTCTGCTCCGCTTCCCATCTCTCCGGGCCCCCTTCACCGGGAGAGATGGCTCAGTGCATCAACTGATGTCACTGCAGTCCCTCTGACCGGGAGGGTCCTAGGTTCCGCTCCCCACGGTGGCAGGATTTTCGACACTAGCTTGTCAGATAGGTCGAATTCAGTCGCTGTCTGGAGGAGAATTCTAGAGGCCGGTTGCTCTGATCGGTAGTTTTCAGTGCTTTCTCCAGTCACCCGGCGAATGCCGGAGCAGTACCCGAACAAACTGGCCACGGACCGCGTGCGATCCTTCCTTCGTCCCATCATCATCCCCCTACACACTTACATTAACATGGACTACACTACCACACACCCCAGGAGACTGATCGGGAGCTTAGAGCATGTCCCGGCTGGACCGGTGCCCCAATAGCGGGAGATATTGCATATTCAATAAGAAATTGCATTAAATTCCAGCACAGACGCTACTTTACTTGCCATTTTTAAGCATAGCATTTTCAGTAATGTCACGTCCTATGATTCGTTATTCACTGTGGAGTATTCTGTACTGCTGCTGACGAGAGACTGAAGTCAGTCGCCACTAGTTAGTCACAGACGCAGATTCGATCACCATCGCGGCCGCTGGATCGAACGTGCACGGTAGATGCTACGTGCAGGAGACAGGAAGCCTTAAGTTAGATGTTGATACGTGAAGCGTTGCAAATGTCACGGCCAATTTACTTACTTCCCATTCTAGGCATGTCCCCTTCAGCCGAGAGTCGAACGCATGTCACGTGATTAGAAGCTTGTTTGAGATTCAGCTTCTCCCTTGATGTGCCAGCGACACGACGATGTTCTTGTATTGTAATGGCTAAGATTTAAATTGTTGCTTTTTCACTTGGTTAGATTTTTTCGTACTCACTCCTTTCCTGTTTTCTCTGCTTGAGGATAAACGTATGAATAAACTTAAGGTAAGGTTTGTTACTTTGAATCTTGTACATTTCATAAAAATCTCTGTAGATAGATATTTAGTTCGACAAGTTTTTTCTTCTGTGTTCAAACTGGACTATCAACTTGTTGGTCAGATCAAAGGATTATATTGCTCTTACAATAATTTAACATGGAAAAATTGATATGATAAATTATTTGTTGTGAATAGATTCTTAAATTACCTTTCAAAGCAATTACTTGTAGTGAATTTACTAATGTAATTCTTGTTAACGTCTATAGTGGTGTTCTGATCAGCTTTTTAATTCAGTTTATAAACTTATGATATACGAAGTGGCTGATTCCTTCTACAATAGTATTATAACAACTACGTCCACATCTACTATTCAATTTTATCGATAGAACACCTTTTTAAATATTTGTTTTCACTTTTTACACGTGCATCGTTTTAATTAATTAGTAACGATGTATAACATTTTGCTGTGTAGCGTCGCGAGGTGGCGCCACGTGCCGTTTCGCTGGAAAGCCCGGCCTTAAGCCGGATGGGGGATGGGGGTGGAATGCGGCGGCGCCTCGCCGGCGCGCGCCGGGCAGGAAATCCCAGCCTCAAAATAAGCCAGGACAACTGAGCGTGCCTGAGTGCGAGTCCATTGATGAAGGCCTGCTCTCTGCTGAGGGCTGGCTTGCGAGCCGAATGACGCCCGCCGCTGGTAGAGTGGGGGACGAGCCGTGGAGTATTTATTGCGGCGCCGACATGCGCTCGGGGGATACGCTAGTGAGTCGAAAGACGTGAGGTATCTCCGTGCAACCTTGCACGTTTTGGCATCCGGCCAATGTAACATCTAGTTACGGGGACTAATGTCCGACAGCTCGCACTTCGCGCAGCTTCTCATGCTCTCGAGCAGAGGCACTGGGCTCAGCCTAGGGACGGTCGCGGGGTTTCGCGGCTTAGAGAATAGAAAGGTTGCCTAAGGTTTTCAATTTTGTAACATTATCTTGTAATTTATTATTGTAAATATACTGTACATACTATTCAGAATCTGTCGTCTGTGCTTTTCATGTCCAGTACGCCACAGACTCGGAACCTTTCTTTTCTAAAACTTGGTGGCAGCGGTTATCGTAAATTCACGCCGGGCTACCGCAGTTTTTTTTCTAAAACTGGTAGCAGCGGTTATTGTAAACTCACGCCGGAGTGCCGCAGTTTTTGTCTAAAACTGGTAGCAGCGGTTATTGTAAACTCACGCCGGAGTGCCACAGTTTTTTTGGTCTAAAACTGGAATAGTACGCGTAAAGACAGTGTACCGCAGTTAAAGGTGCACACGCGTCGTAATTACGTGGCGCCGGCAGAGTCGTGCACGCCACGAGAAACCGAAAGTGCCGGTAATTCGGGTACGGTAGTTTCGGGGCGGTACAATCCTGACTCGGAACCTTTCTTTTCTAAAACTTGGAACTGGAATTGGTATTGGTACTGGAACTGGAGCTGGAAACTGGTACTGGAACTGGAGCTGGTATTGGTACTGGCACTGGAAGGAGACATCACGGACGGACCAGAACGAGAGGAAGGAAGGAGGCCAGAACACCGGATCCAGAAGGCGCTGGCGCTCACGCGACACCGAGGTCAACTGAACGTAAGTGTGTTTTTTGTACTGGCCGGGGATCAATTCAGGCAAAATGTCTTTCTTAGCGGGTATAGGAAAGAGGTGCTTGTTAGGGTCGCGCGACGGAGATGGGGAAACGTTGGAAGGGAGCGAGACGATAGTTAGATTAAAATCTATCATCACGGAAAGCGAGCAGTACGATGAAATATTCGTGAAACAACTTGCTGATCAGGAGAAAGAACAGGTCGCAGAAGCACGCGAACTTGAATTAAAGGAGCAGGAAAGATTTACGCGACACGGCAGGAAAAAGAGCAAGAACGGCAGTACGAACTCGAACGGCTGAAATTAGCTAATCAGGCTACCTCGCGCGAATCTTTAGGTAGTAGAGATTCGGGAAACAGAAGTAGTATCGTATCAGCCATGTTATGGATAAATTCAAAGGCGAAGGTGAGGATATTACCTTGTTTTTAAGTGATTGAGGCGCATGCTCGTCAGCTCGACATTGCGCCGGTAGAAATGGGTCAGTCAATTAATGGCATTGCTTCCCAATGAAATAAATACATGGTTAGTTGTAGGATCAGATTCTTCAGAGCAGGATTATAATCAAATCAAAACGCAGCTTTTGGATATGTACAAATTCACGCCTGAAAAATGTCGTCAGATGTTTGCAGTCATGCAAAGGGTGCGAAAACTACATGGAATGTTTAGCTCGCGAACTGACGAAACTATTGCCAGAAATGGATTTCAGGGTTGAAAGTTGAAACTTGGATCAATTATTAGATTTGATTGTCACCGATCAGATGAAACGGAAGGTGCCGGCGGACATACGTGCCCATTTCGTAGATGTTTGGGGCGAGGTTTCGCAGTCCAAGATCTTGGCGCGTAGGCTGGACACCTACGAAAACAATAGGTCATAGTGCGTATAGGAAAGATTTTTCTAAGGTTAATCACAAGGAGCCTGTGGGGGAACAAAAGTGGAAAAAGGTGACGGAGAGCGTGCCCTCCACTTCTAAGCCCGCAGCGCCCAAGGCAGATAGGAACGCGGAATTCGACAAGCCCGCAGGAACGCACGTGCTATTTATGTAAAAAACGGGGCACATTAAGAAATACTGCCCTCAGCTCAAATCAAGCGAGAAACTGTGTCACGTTGTCGACACCAGTGCGCAGGAATTGTTGCTCCCACACACATTTTTTGGCACGGTTTGCGGAAATCCTATTTCCTTCTTACGAGATTCTGGGGCGACGGTTGATCTGATCAACAGCAAATACGTCAGGCCGAATCAATATACCGGCGAATCCGTATGGGTTAAGCAGCCCTTGGACGAGGCGCCGAAAAATCTACCGGTAGCTAAGGTAGAAATCTGTAGGCCCGTTCGGTAAGCTTGTTACCGAAGCCGCAGTCGCGAAAAATTGCGACTTAGAATATTACATTCTGAGTAATCGATCTGCCACGCTTCTCTCCGAAATCAGGCAAGGGTTTTTTAGAACCGCAGTTTCTTTGTGCGGTGCGAACCCGTGCCCAGACGGCGGCCGGGCAGGGCGACGGGGTGGGGCGGAGGCGATGGCGGCGGCGCCAGGCAACGCGCCGGCCGCCGAGCGCCCTGGTGACGCACCGGTTGCGGCTATTGAACGAGGCTTTGGGGAAAGGAGCGGTCGAGCTAGGCGTGGTCGTAGGAACAAGTCGTGCGCGCGACGCACCCCCAAAAACCGGCGTCGGACGCGAAAGCTCCCGACGAGGAAACTTGTGTCTTGTTAGGCGAGGTAAATGACCCGGGCAATGTTGTTGAAAACAACGCGGAATTTGAAGTAGATTTCCGGGAGCGTTGCATTGTCCCGTTTAGACCCGTCCGAATTTGCCAAAGCTCAGAGACAGGATGAAGAGCTCTTACCGCTATTCGAGCTAGCCGAATGGCCCAGAAACGGAACGGCGCGATTATTTTATAGAACGCGGCCTTTTTGTTCCGGAAACGGCCAGAGCAAGCGCGGTGAGCAATTCTCCATGCTTGTGACTCCGCGGGTGTATCGTGGCACCATATTGAAGCTTTGCCATGAAGTCGCCCACGGTCATTTAGGTGTCACAAAAGTAAAGACGCGATGGCCAAGTATTTCTTCTGGCCGAACTGTTACAAAGATATGGAAAATTACGTACGTAGCTGCGATAGTTGCCAGCGCGTAGGTAACGGCGGCGAGAAGCTTCGCGCGCCTTTAAAAATTGTACCTATAACGGGTGAGGCGTTTGAGAAAGTAAATGTAGATGCTTGTGGCCCTTTTCCCGAGTCTGAGTCAGGAAACAAGTTCATACTAACTGCAATGTGTTTAGCAACAAAAATATCCCGAGGCTATTCCCATACGTGATCTGACGACGGTCACGGTCATTGAAGCTTTATTAGATCTGTTCAGTCGGATTGGATTTCCGCGAGAGCTTCAAACAGATCAGGGAACTTGTTTTTACTAGCACTCTGATGGCGGAATTCGCCGAGAGATTTTGCATTAGATTAATTAGAAGTTCGCCTTATCATCCGCAATCTAATGCCGTAGAACGGATGCACAGAACCATGAACCGGTTGATGAAGGTTCTTTGTTTAGAGGCAAGGACTGACTGGGAGTGCCAGCTTCCTGCAATTATGTTCGCGTTACGCACGAGTGTGCACGAATCGATAGGTTTTTCTCCAGCCGAGTTAGTCTATGGGAAAAATCTCCGCACACCCATGACGCTGCTTACGAAAGCTTGCGGGTTGCAGCAGAAAGCGAAGGGAGCACGGTGGTTGAGCACGTGTTCAAGTTGATTAATAGACTGAAGCGTTCGCGTGAACTTGCCCATACCAAAATGGCGGAAGAACAACGCAAGCGTAAGGTGTGGTACGACCGCAAGGCGATCTCGCGCAGTTTTGAAATAGGCGCGAAGGTGCTGGTTTTGGCGCCCTAACAGAAACGCGGAAACTCGCGGTGCAGTGGGTCGGGCCAGGCGAAGTTCTGGGAGAAAATGTCCGAACACAATTACGTAGTTCAGATGCCGGGGCGGAAAGAACCACGCGTCTGTATCACATCAACATGATGAAAAAGTATCACCAAACGTACTGAATACGTGAACTTTCTCGGTTCTGCGACGGTCACTGCCGCAGGCGAGGAAGACGCGTTAGACCGCTACGCGTTAAGATTAGATTCCGACGACTTTGACGCGGAAGAAATGCTAAACGATACTAAGGTTGAACCCGAGTTCGCGAAGCACTTAAAAATGTCATTTGTAAATACAGGTGTATTTTTTAGTGAGAAACCTGGTCTCTACAGATGTAACGACCATGGACATGAATTAACTGACACTGATAAAGTAGTCCGAAGTGTACCCTACCGCATGTCGCCGAGACAAACTAAGATATTGCGGGAAGAGGTGGACAAAATGCTTCGCGACAACATCATTGTGGAGGCGGAGAGTGATTATACGTCTCCTATGATCCTGATCGAGGCCCCCGGGCAAGTCTCCACGGCCCTGCATAGATTTTAGGCGCCTCAACGAGATTATTAAAACAGATTACTTTCCGTTACCCAATCTCGAAGAACGGATTGAACAGGTAGCTGCAGCTAAAATCATTAGTGTGTTAGATTTAAGTAAGTGTTTCTGGCAGATAGGTCTTACGGATAGGGCGCAGAGATATTCGGCGTTCGTGACCAGTTTCGGCACGTATCGACCGCTTAGGTTACCCTTCGGGATTAAAGAACGGCCCCTTATCAATGCTCTGTAAAATCATGGGCACTTTGCTAAAAAACTGCCAAGAATTTCGCTGGTACCGTACCTTGATGACATCGCGGTTTTCAGTAACACTTGGCAAGAACACATTCGGCACCTAGATACGGTCTTTTAGTATATTGAAATCCGCCAAATTGACAGTGCAGCCGCGCAAGTGCTTGTTTGCGCGGGCTAATGTAAAATATCTTGGTTACGTCGTCGGTAACGGGAAATTGCGGCGGCCGAAGCCAAGATACAAGCAATCCAGAACTTTCCCAGACCAGAATCAAAGAAACAAGTGCGTTCTTGCTCGGTTTGGTAGGATATTATCGACGCTTGATACCCGGGTTTGCGGAGAAAGCGGCGGCACTGACAGATGCGCTGCGGGGACGCGAGCGCCAGGGTAAAGTCGTCTGGACAGAGGCATGCGAAAAGTCTTTCAATGAGTAGCGACAAGCTCTTAGCGAAAAAACAGCGGTATATGCTCCTGATTATAGCAAGGAATTTCGAGTTCAGGCAGATGCATCTCAGAGAGGCTTAGGCGTGGTTCTCTACCAAGTAAATGACGAGGGAGTAGAACAACCAGTTGTTTTTCTAAGCCGTAAATTAAGTGATACAGAAACTCATTATGGCACCTCAGAACTTGAGTGTTTGGCTCTTATTTGGGGGTTGGATAAACTTAAGATTTATCTCGACGGGCAGGCCACAATTCAGGTCGAAACCGACCACAACCCGTTGGTCTGGTTGCGTAATACGTCTGGCAAAAACCCCAGATTATTACGCTGGTCCCTTTTAATTCAGCACCTCGATTTACGCATCATGCACAAAAAGGGCTCAGAAAATGTTAATGCAGATGCGCTTAGTCGCATGTTTGATTGTGTGAATTGATCCACAGGCGAGTGTAGGGAACACACACGTTCATGACATGTATAAATGTCGGTGAAATTCTATGTAAATAATTTTATAAAATTCAAGGGTAAAATTGTTTTGTTATTGTGATCATTTTTATATGTTGATACATACATGTGTCAATAAATTCAGTTAAGAACGGCACATGATGTATATAACGAATTCCACAATTATTATGTAATACTTCAATGCAACGTAAATGTTTTGTATTTTATATTTCAGGTTTTCATGTAATGCAAGAGGCGTCAAGAATTATCATGTAATATTTCAATGTAAAGTAAATGTTTTGTATTTCAGGATTTTATGTAGTTCAAGATGCGTCAAGAATATTTATGTATGTAAATAGATGTAAGGTTTAAATGTAAATGGCAACATAGTTAGGAAAAACGGGGGGACAGCCCACAGATTTATTTCACAAATTTTGACTAGATAGGGTTTTGATATTATTATGTTCATGTAAAAAATTATGATGTAATGTCTCAGGACCAGGTACTTTAGCTAGCAGAATTTTTTTCCTGGGCATATTTTGCTGCGAAAAAAATTCTCACCCCCGGCATGGGAGGGTCTGTAGCGTCGCGAGGTGGCGCACGTGCCGTTTCGCTGGAAAGCCCGGCCTTAAGCCGGATGGGGGGATGGGGGGTGGAATGCGGCGGCGCCTCGCCGGCGCGCGCCGGGCAGGAAATCCCAGCCTCAAAATAGCCAGGACAACTGAGCGTGCCTGAGTGCGAGTCCATTGATGAAGGCTGCTCTCTGCTGAGGGCTGGCTTGCGAGCCGAATGACGCCCGCCGCTGGTAGAGTGGGGGACGAGCCGTGGAGTATTTATTGCGGCGCCGACATGCGCTCGGGGGATACGCTAGTGAGTCGAAAGACGTGAGGTATCTCCGTGCAACCTTGCACGTTTTGGCATCCGGCCATGTAACATCTAGTTACGGGGACTAATGTCCGACAGCTCGCACTTCGCGCAGCTTCTCATGCTCTCGAGCAGAGGCACTGGGCTCAGCCTAGGGACGGTCGCGGGGTTTCGCGGCTTAGAGAATAGAAAGGTTGCCTAAGGTTTTCAATTTTGTAACATTATCTTGTAATTTATTATTGTAAATATACTGTACATACTATTCAGAATCTGTCGTCTGTGCTTTTCATGTCCAGTACGCCACAGCTGCAAACCACAAGTGTATCGACGAAAAAATTTTATTATGAGCCTCAGTGGCAGATGGATGAGCTTGTACGGACTCCACGGAAAGAGAGGAAGAGAGAGACAGACAGACCAACAGAGAATTGTATCGACGAGGGCTCTCATCCTGTGAACCCCACATTTTAGGAGCCCGGAAGTGTATGGTTCATGATACTGTAGCGTCACGTTGGCTGCCCTGCGTGGGAGGAGGGGGCGGAAGTCTCGGCCAACATGACGCTACAACACATTCCACTGCGGAAGGACGTTTATTCGGAATAATGTGAACGAATTTTGACAATCTATTAACGACCCCGACACGTGAAAATGTATGATCTTTTACTCTCTCGCAAACGAAGTGGGAATATCTCGAAAGTATTCATGAAGTCAACTTCAAATGAACTCTAACAAGGGCCCGGAGGGGGTGAGATGCCAGAGCGTCATCGGATGGGCTCATGAATATCCAGAGGGGGTTCGTAACGTAAATGCATGCACTCTGCGCAGTCGCAGCCACCTGCGTGTGGAAGACCCCGCAGGGACTCAGCATTCGTCAAAGAGGGTCCAATGTAGAACGTCCGGTGTAGTTGTAGCGTCCGTCAAAGAGTGTCTTATGTAAATGCATTTCCCCGTCATCGGTAATGACAACGATAATTTGTTTTTCTTTGATTTTTTTATAAATTGTTTTTGTTTGTAATTGTGTTTTGTAATTGTAAATGTACTTTAATGTTTCTGCATTCTGCCGCTGGGCAACATCTGCCCAATTGTAGGATAAAGCTTATATCTATATCTATGTCGCTTGTACGTGACGCCGCCTCTTCGTGGCGTACGCGCTGTAGGATGAGGACGCGACCTCGTCCTCGTGGTGAGGGGGAAAGGTGAAGGAGTTTGGTGGGGGAGGGGGCGGGGGGTCGACGCGGGGAGGCCGCGGGCGACGCCGTCGCCGTGTAATGGATACAAATGATCATCGCGTTTTGATGACGGGTTTCGTGCTGCGGTTCCCTTCGGGCACCGCGCGCCCGCCTGCCCGACTCTGCTGCTCTGGATCTTCTCTCGAAGTTGTTTCTTCGTTCTACACACTCCTCATAGTTTGTTCCGCCTTCCTCGATGTGTGCCTTGTCAGTCGCGTCTTTTCACGCGATTTATTTTGTTCTCCGTGCTTCCGTCTTCTGCTTTTTCTTTTTCCTATCTCCTTTGAGTTTTCTGACTGGTCTTTTCCATACTCACTATCTTCTCTCCTTCCATCGTCTTCTTTATTTCTCCTTTCGCCGATCTTCCTTCTATACCCGATATTTTCATTCTCCTATCTCGTCTCTCTTTTGTCCCCTTTCATCCACACCATTGTTCTTTCCATCTCACCCTTCCTCTCTGCTTCGTTTTTCTCCCTCCTTGTCTGGAGTTACTTTTCACGCAATAGTTTTGTTTGCCATGTTTCCGTCTTCTCCTTTTTCTCTCTCTCCTATCTGCTTTGTGTTTTTCTGATTTCTTTTTTATGTCGTCACTATCTTTCCTCTCTGCCTTATTCATCTTCTCGTCAATGTCTTCTTTATTTCTCCTTTCCTGTATCTTCCTTCTCTCCTCTGTATTCCCATTCTCTCATCTCTCTCTCGTCTCCTTTCGTCCACACACACACACCATTGTTCTTCCCATGGCACCCTTCCTCTCTGCTTCTTTTTCCTCCCCGTTCCATTTCCTTCAGTATAGAAACCCGCATCCAGTTTCATCCCGTGCCTTCCATTCATTGCCTTGCCTTCCCCGCCTGCTGCTGTCCACCTCGCGTTGCTCGGGCGCGCGCCCTGGGCGCGGGCGAGACGAGGGCTGGGCGATGGACGGCCGCGCCGCTCGGCGGAGAGTGGCAGCTCGCTCCCCGCGCCGCCCGGGGCGAGAGCGAGAGGGAGGGGGAGGGGGAGGGGGAGGCGGCCCGCCGTCTCCACGCGGCCTCAGCGCCGCAGCCTCCGCGCGGCCTTGACGAGGGACCGCGCGCTTGCCTCAGCGCCCGGCCCAGCTGGGAAGTAGAGACGAGACATCGACGACGAAACATCGATGCTGCCAGACATCGATGGTCAAAATAAAAACATATATGTTGCGCATGCGCAGATGTACTAAAGTGATGTGAAACTTGAACGGCGCATGAGCAGGAGATCGATAGTGCTGGACGTTCGAGGTGGCAAATATTCTCTAATAGAGCTTCAGCGGGCAGCATTATCGATCTTCTGCGCATGCACAGAAGTACTGAAGTGATGCGAAACTTGAACTGCGCACGCGCAGAAGATCCATAGTGCTTTAACGTTCGATGGTGCCCAAATTCCCTAACGACGAAACGCCACCGATGTTCTTAAACATCCATATTTTAAAGTTGGTTTTGTAACCTCTAACATTAAATTCGTGCTCAACAAAATTTAATTTGACAATAGCCGTGCTTATTCATTTGTAATTCAAATTTAACTGAAAACAAAGTTATACACCGTCCCTCCAAGTGTGAAATACCAGGCCATCAGGATCATCACGAGCAAGGCATGATAAACGAAGGTAGGTCGATGAAGATAAAACAAACCGCATACGTTTCGATGGAATACAAACAGAAATTGGTACCGTCAGTTATTGTTCCTTGTGTAAATTTTTACAAAATTGTGATTATGGGCATATTTCAGCCGCGAATAAAAAATTGAAAACATAAAAATATCGATGTTCAAAAAATCGGTTTCAATAGATTGATGTTTAAAACATCGAAATTTCTATAGTATCATCGATAAGTTGAGAACACCGACATCGATGTCACATTCCTACTGGCCAGCACGCAGGCTATCGGCGCGTCACGTTGGGGTGAATGGCAGCAGATGATGAGCCTTGCGTAAGGAAACGATTTGCCCCACGGAATTCACATTAAACGCAATAATGACAAGGTACATTAATTCGAAGGCAAAGATACTTTCACCGAGTAGCTGAAACTCTCAACCTCGAGAGAATTTCTCTCTCTCCCCTCTCTTCCCCAATCCCCAAAGTGAACTGATTTTGTTACTAACAAAGTGGTCGTACAACGACATTCTTTAACGGTGATCCTAGAGACCAATGTAATCAGTTGTTTCTCTGATTTATTTTCATTAATGTTTCCATCGACAATCACCCAGGATCTCAGTGCTACGATTGGGTCTGTCCTCTTCTAGCAGAATAGATTCACACACGTCACATCCTGGGATTCAAAGTATGTCTCTTGCATAACCGAGACTATCTCTTATACCTTTCAGATATTTTGTTCTGTTCTGTTTTTTTAACTGTGCATCATCAAATGTAGGAAATTGATATTTGGAATGATTTCCTAACAGTAAATATTTAGAGAAATGTTTGTTGACAGAGGGTATAACTAGTCACAGGGTTTGCAATTTAAACATATACTCGTACAAAAGATTACATTTGTTTTAAATTGTACTATTTCAAATTGTGTTCGTAGAATTTCACCTGACGACCCTGAAACCCGTGCTGCATATAAATTGCGCGAAAACTCGCTGACGTGTGTGAAGCCGCAAGGAAACTTAACGACACAAAATTACTTTCTTCCGCGCAACATTTAAAGTAAATAGCATAATAAATCCTCTGGGAGAAAACAATTTTGCAAGTCTCCCCAAACTAAGACCCACATCTCAATTTCATCAACAAACATCCGGAGCGATTACTCAGAGCCGAGACTTTCCCGACATCGCAAGTACAGCGGCATGAATATTGCATCGCTGCGAAACGAGGCACTCCGCGAAGAAAACGACCCGTCCGTCATTCATACGTCCGCACGTCAGCGGGACGACGCGGCACCGCGTGGCAGACAGACAGGACTAGAGTCCCTAGATAGAGGGGACTAGAGTCCCTAGATAGAGGGGACTAGAGTCCCTAGATAGAGGGGACTAGAGTCCCTAGATAGAGGGGACTAGAGTCCCTAGATAGAGGGGACTAGAGTCCCTAGATAGAGGGGACTAGAGTCCCTAGATAGAGGGGACTAGAGTCCCTAGATAGAGGGGACTAGAGTCCCTAGATAGAGGGGACTAGAGTCCCTAGATAGAGGGGACTAGAGTCCCTAGATAGAGGGGACTAGAGTCCCTAGATACAGAGAGTAACGCAACCGCTGCCGTTTAATATCCACTCATCTGACAACCCCATCAGGCACCAATCAGGAACTGAAGGGAAATTAAAATAATTGGTGACGTTATGAAGATTTTCAAGAATATTAATATTGGTTTGGGGTAGATTCATGCAGAATACAGAATGCGACACAATTTCCATTTTTCTGACAACTGGACATAAAATGGAGGGATCTGTGGAACAATGGAATGCGATACTCTCTGCACCTAGGGACTCTCGAGGGAACCGGTCAGGCGCCGCCCCCACTTCCGGGAAGAACAATTGGATCTTCTCCCTTATCGTACAGAAAGTGAAGTATCCAATTCACTTCCACCATAACGCATAAGGATACGAATGCCGTAATCAAACCTTTAAGGTGTCGGCCCCGTGGCCGAGATCGCTAAGACAGTAGTGCCAAAGTGGTCTTGGACCGTAGGGTCGCGGGTTTGAGTCCCACCTTTGGCATGGTTCTATGTGTTCGTCTTTTCACCCCCTGTCATCGCCATATCGTTTCATCCTCACACCATAACGTTACATCCAGTAGTGGTCGCTAATGACTGAGTAGTTGATACGACCTTAAAGGGTTTTTTTTATTTAAGGCGTGTTGACGCTTCGCTACTTGTGTTAATTTTCATGACCATACTCGGACATTCAATCCTTATGATTGGCATTATTATCCAAATATTTCTATCCCCTTGACAGCTAGTGGCAATCAGAGGTGAGGGGGTTCCGCAATTCAATCGGAGGCTTCAAATTCTGATGACGTCTCTGCAGACTTGCCGAAACTTATTAAGAAAAAAAATGAAATCTCTCAACGCAAAGCAACTGGAAATTAAAGAGCGCCATTACTTCTTTGTTTATGAATCGTGTGTGCGGTTCTGTGTCTTCTACTGTTGTGTGTTTTTAATGCATTTTCTCCTTGCTACTGCTGCCACTGTTCTGATCTCATGCAAGAATGATAACGTGTCTGTCTCTCGAGTAAGTGGCACCAACGCTCTCCCCACCCCCAGCTGTCAAGAAGACAGAAATATTATTCAGATAATAATCATTTTTCAGCCTATGCAATGCAAAATTTCCAACGCATTTTATGACAAATTTCTCTTTATTGAAATACCCCAAGCCATTCTCGTTTCAACTTGGAAACAGAATATCCTCGTTCCTGCCACTCGTTCTTTGCTTTCATTCACCTATCTCATATCGTCGGAGTCGATTCGGTACGATAAGGAATAATTGATTATATTTGACAAGAAACAAAATCATATTAATAAATGCATGGAGAATATGCGGTATAGATTATCCAACGTGATGAGCTTGTTAAAGTAGTTAAGTTGTTTGTTTATAAAGTATTTAGTGAATCAATCACATACCGTGATAATACATTTACGATGTGTTCTTAATTTCACCAATACACCTTTGCAGTTCTAGATATGATTGAGAAAACTTTGAAGATTTCCCGATAAACTTCATGCACCGCACAAGGATTTCCAAACCATCCTTGGTATTATCTGTGATAAAGTCTCCCCAAATGCACAAGTGATTCACAAGGACGGCCATTTCTTTCGAAATGAAAATTTGGCGATCTCGCTTCTGTGCTAGAACTTTGAGTCACTGTTAGATTTCTATCCCAGGCCTCCAAATTTACTAGGCAATAAATCGTGAGTTTGTGAAACGCAGATTATATGCATTTTGTTACCCCACAGTCCCACCACTGTTACTCTATAATCATGTTTCCATTACGAATGTGCCGCGAAATCTGATTGAGATAATTTGATGGAATTGTCATCTTCGATTTGGCTCTCTCAAGATAATTTGTTCTGTGTTTTAACTGTCAAAAAGTTTATCGTGAAGCGGTTGCGTTTTGGGGGACCCTGCTTAACAATCACTTGTCGATTTCAGGGCTGTCGTGACTTCTGATGTTCTGCAGGCCCACTCCTTTCGTGTGTACGTCACATAATCGTGTGGAAATCGAATGCAAATGTCTTGGTCGGAAAACATTTGTCCCGCAAAATTGTCCTCAACTCATTCCGATCATAAGAGTGACTTTGAAATGTACTCCATGATCATATACTGTGATTAGAGATTAAATATTTATTTCTTCCAATTTTGCTCTGGTGTGGAACGTTGCAGAGAGGAAAGCAAATTTACAGGGCAAAACACATCTCCCAATGTTAATCAGTTGCTTCGAGAAGTTCAGTCCACTTTCGGTTGAGTGTTCTCCGAAATACGACGGAAACCATAATATCAATATACTATTGGCTAAAAGCCAAAGAGTATATAATTTAAATGCTGAATGAATTGTTGAGTCGGTGAACTAACAATTTTCCCCGTTGGTTTTGATTTTGTCTTCAAATAAAGATTACATAATTATGGAAAGCTTGGAGTAGAAAAATAATAGCCACTGATGACAGAGAAAATCTCCTTTATGATATAATATTTATGAAAAATAATTGAACGTAAAATATAATCGAATATTTTTAAGCTATTTTGAAAACTGTTCACATTTTAATTGTTTGCGGTTATGATATAAAAACACCAAATTTATATCAATAAAGATTGTTTAGTTATCTGGTTCGTTTTACAGTTAATGGTATGGGTTGGTACCACACCGATTGCATTTGGTTCGTTTTAAGATTTTAAGATAGTTAATGTAGTCAGGAATCATTCCTTTTTAACCTTAGAATTATTCATATGTCCACCTTTAGGAAACTTCAATCTTCTTCCGTTGGTCCCTTTTTTGTCGCATTGTGTAATACCTCACAATATCATGTTGCGGTCGTTCAATACACGTTATCACATTATATCATGACATAGTCGGGAACGTTTAAGCGACGAAATTGCTTTCCGTTATATTCTCGTGCGGCATCATTTCTATCACGAAATTGGGTTTCCCACCAGCCAATATACGGATGTAAACTCTACATAATGTTTGTGATATTGAAACATTGCAACACGAAATCAAATTTTCATTCATTACTACATGGAACTTCGAACATGAGTGTAAGGCAATTCAGTTATTGGAAATGGTAGAGTGCATAGAACAGACTACGTCTCATCTACAAATAGTTCGGGTTTGCCAGCACTACACATCTCGGTAATTACTGCAATCCAAATGCGATTATCACAGTAGAAAATTGTGTTTCACGTGGAAATCATTAATAGATTTGCAATATCTTTTCCAAAAAGTGCTATCTGCATTCAGTAATTCACCAAGTCCTCCATTCATTAAATAATTGAAATACATTTAGTATTATTAGTAGAACGTTTAGAGGATTCCAGAGTTCTTCAAAGTAGCATAAGGGTGCCCTCTTATAATAAATTTAGTTTAGAAATTAAAACGAAAAAATTATTCGTTTTGTGAGTGAATTCATATTCATTGCATTTACACAGATTTTACATTGGAGTCTCGTGGATGCCGCACTACATTATAAAGGTTAACATTTTGAAATAATACTGGGCATCAACGACACGAAATCCGTGCAGAGGGTTGAAAAGGTACAAGAAGAAGAGCTATTCAAAGAGAAGCCATCCAATCAAAGTAGGCATTTAATGACGAAAAAAAAATTTTTGAATCACATTACGATTATCCTCAGAGCTACAAAAAAGCTACGATGGAGTTAAGAAATGATTTAAATAACTCAAGGTGTTACACCGGAAGATGTGACTCAGGGCATCAACTGATTCACTGAAGTGCCTCAGGGCACCGGGAGGTCCTGGGGTTCGAGTCCCGACGGTGGCAGGATTTTTGACACTAGCCAGATAGCTAGGTCGAGTTCTGTCGCTGACTGGAGGAAAATTTTAGCGCCGGCTGCTCTGAGCAATAGTTTTTCGTGGTTTCTCCGATCAACCCAAAGAAAATGCAGGATAAGTACCTAAAAAATGGGCCACGGACCGCGCGCGATCTTTCCTTCCTCTTTCTTGTCGTATCCTCACACCTTACTCACACAATTACACTAACATGCATTACACTACAACACTCCGGAAAATCAGTCGGGGGGCTTAGAGCTTGTCACGTCTGGGGCGGTGCCCCTCTGGTGGGAGATGGTTGGGGGGAAAACTCCGCTAGCCGGCGGTAGGTCGACGCCGGATCTCTCCATTCAGCGTGACAAGATGTCCGCCATCTCCAGAGCAAAAAACATTCACTACACTTACAGGGCTAATTACACTTCCAGACTCACTGACCTTAGTAGTAGACGCGCGCGGATTTACTAGTAATCAATCAATCATCAACCAATCAAGATGTTAAATTTAAAAATGAATGTATTCTAACTATCCTAATCTTAAGACCAAACACGGTAGAGTGCAGGAGCTGTAACGTTGCACTCTGCCAACAATTTTTTCTTGTTGCATCTCCTGTAACAATTACTATTGCTACTTTTTTTTTAAGTAGTAACACTTCAATTCACATTTTTTTAGCTTTTATTTAAATTTCTTGTACAATGTACTTCAATATATTGTACCTTCCCATTTTGCACAATTAGAATTTACAAATTTCCTTTAGAGGAACAATTTTACCTTGAATTCGCTCTATATATTCCTTTATATCATCAATCTTCCGGTTGCTAACCTATTTTTTCTAACAAGCGAGTTACATCACATATTTCTTGTTTACCAATAACAATGTAAAAATATAAATAAACATCGGGAATGTACGAAACGTTACAGAGCGTCATGCGAATGCAGGCGGAGGCGTTGGCGGTTGCTGCGCTTCTCGGAAGCCGCCATTGTATTCAGACGAGGGCCGCCGGCCCGGGCGGCGCGGCGCGCGGGCTGTCGCGTGGGTCACGTGGTCGGCCAACCGCCCCCCCCCCCCGCAGACAGTGTAAACTGTATACTGGCCCCGATTCGCACTTGCATTGCTCCAATTCTCCACTTTCTGTAGTTTGGTAATGGGATGAACAAAAATTGGTATTTAGGTTACGCTGATGAAAAATGGCTTTAGAGAAGACCACAGGAAAGCTATTTGGGGAAGATCAGCGGCAAGCTTCAAGTCATTTCAAATGTGTACATGATAGAGAATGGTGTGACTTCCATTTGCTGTGGTCCTTTGTAACCCTATACACCGAACATAAGTTTGTCCCCTCAGCTGTCATTTCAAAACAATTCAACTTCTGCAATCTTAAGAAATTATATCATAATCGGAGTTAAAAAATATAACGCAGAGTTTGAAAACATCCCTGCAATTGATGACTGTAACTTTTGTAGAATTGAAACTTAACGCCGTAATCTAATGTTAACCATGACACCATTGAAGATGCTCACAATATAAAATGACCAGGACAGTAAATTGTGAATATCAGCCGACCAAGAGATATATCATTCCACAAAGACCAAAAAGGCGATAATTTGCAAATGCTTGATATGGATTCTGTTTGATCCAAATTTTCCAGTAGTGTACGATTTGGATACGACTTTCTTATGTATTTATCTACACTTGGTGGACCTTTCAGAGTAATTTTACCTAACATATGCGATGGAGGAATTTACTGCAAATCTGTCCTATTTAGCAGTGCCAACCTGGATTTTATTAAAGTTTGAAACCTTGAAACTTTTAAACCTTCTTAACTCTTTTTTTCTCGATGTGATTCCACACTCTCCCGAACTTCAAAGAGAAATCCTTGCCTCTAGAAGGTTTCATACATTTCTTATTCCGTCTGTGCCTCCCTCAAAGCCTCCGAACCAAGGGTCAGTGGGCTGCAGGTACCCTCCTCAGGGAGAAACGCTATTGCTAAGGAATCGCAAAGAGAGCTTATTTACACGTGCAGCCGCGTCTACACCAGAAAAGTCTGAGCAAAACCACATCACGCCACCTACTCGCTGCCTACCGGCGTGCTTAGCGAACTCATAAATTTGCTGCGTAATGAAACTGAGATGCAGGGTGGGTGAATTTTCCAATATTGTAAATTTACATTTTAATATCTGTGATGGAAGAAGATGGTATACGGGATTGGAAATAGTTTTAAATTGGTTTTGTATTATAGTTCGTACCTACATAATTATATGAAAATGTATCAAACCCAAGATGAAATCTGTTTCGAAAACACGAAGAAGAAACGTGCGAAATTGAATTAAAATAACAGTTTGTTTTGAAAATTCAATTTGTAAAACAAATGCAACAGTGTAAAAGCTCAAAATGTTACAACTTACTACGCTTAACGCTCACTAAAGTTTTAAAGGTTGTTAATTTTAAAATGTCTAATTATAATTGTTTTTGTTTTTCAGGTGAGTTGCAATTTCATCACAGTACTTTACGGTCTACACGTTGTGGTGAGTGTGTTTTTCATTTCATATACTTTTTAATTTTATTACATGAATATGTCTGTGATATAAACGCGAAGAAATTGAGTAAAGAGGACAGGCGAGCAGAGTGTCGAGCATCGTAATTTATTAATTTAGATCAGAATGATAGGAATATCTTTTAACGGAATTGCATATTACGCTTTGTTGCTTCCGATTATTCACTCTTCTAAAGCTCTGGCATTCTTTACACACTATAACTCGAGATAAGATGGATGTTTCGTTAACAATGTATAGGTTGAGTACTATTTGAGCCTAAATGAGCATCATTCGCTGTACACTCACTTCTGAAGTTGGGGTTTACGCACTGTTTATTGAACGCGCTGTTTTTCTTTCTTGCTCTAAGTTCATTAAGTTATTTTTAAATTGTGTAGAATTATTTCATTAACATAAATGTGCTAAAACTTTTCTCCTAACTTTGGTAAAAACGACTCAATGAAAACATCATTTTTCTCGTTAAATTTTTCATAGTATGTCCCTCAGAAATAATAAAATATTTAAAAAAACAATTGGGTGTTTTGTTAATATTTAATTTACTTAGATTTCATGTTGAATCTCTACTTTTCGTCGTTACAGCAGCAATCTTTAGTGTTGGCAAACCTTGAATGTTACATGAAATGTTACTTCATGTCAACTGTTTCACATTCCAGTGGGCAACATGAAAGCCAACTACAATAATTCCTTTTAAAAAATGTGAACCCAGGAAATGAAAATTTTGTCTCACAGATATAAAAAATATAATTATGAGAGGCGAATGTACAAAAATAGTTGTATTCAACTTGTTTGATAAGTGAAGTTTCTCAGCGTCGTTTGTTACAACCCTCGTTCCGACTCGATGGTGCAAAACCGCTCTCCTTCGTCTTCTTCTTCTTCTTCTTCTTCTTTCTTTTCCCTCCTCTACTTCTTCCTCTTCTGAAGTTATTCAGAAGAAGAAGAAAAAGAAGAAATAAAGAAAATAGTATCCAGCTTGTTGCATAACTGTTGCTGTCCGGCGTGCGGGAATGGACTTGCAAACGCACGATTTAAGCTCCCGCGGCCCATATTGGTTATTGCCTCCGAATCCCCCCCCCCGCGCCCTCTGCCGCCGCCGCCGCTTGAATTGTTTATGGCCTCGCGGGGGGAGCGCGTGCCGGCGCCCGGTCACGAACCCCGTGCCCCCGGGGCCTTTGCGCCACCCGCGCCCCGGGCTCCTTCCTTCCTTCTTACCTCCCCTTCCCCCCCTTACACCTCTTCCCCTCCCCCCCTTTTCACCTCTCCCCATCCGCCTTTACATCTCCCCCTCCCCCAAACCTTTTCCCCGCACTCTACATCTCACCCCCCCATCCTACACCTCTCACCCTATCCCTAACCACTCCCCTCCCCCTACATTTTCCCCTCCCTCTACACCTCTCCCTCCCCATTTACATCACCTTCTCCCCCTACACCTCTCCTGGCGCCACTCTAGCAATAATGTTACCCAGTAATGGCGGCGGTATTTTGTGAACGAGACCTGTAATGTTGAATTTTATGGAATGCTTATCGTCTCTCAAGATTTTTATAAACATCAAAAACAGAATATTGTCAATCCTATCACTATAATATACTACATTAGATGGATTTGGCCATCAGGGTTCACTAAGTTCACTTAGTTATAAAAAAAATTAAAATCACATTACAGTTTTATTAGGCGTCAAATATTTGCTGCGTGACGTTTCGGGGATAGGCATTTTTCTCCATCTTCAGGCTACACTGTGTAAAGGAGAAAACTATAAACATTTTATTTCATTAATTATTTTTATTAATTTTATTAATATTTTATTATTAATTAATATTTGTATTCTGAAATAAAATATTAACAGTTTTCTTTACTCGGTGTAACCTGAAGACTTGGAAAATGCATATCCCAAAAACATCCACAGCAAATCATAGTTGTCGCATAATAAAACTTATTGTAACGAGATTTTTTTATAGTCTAAGTGAACCCTGTGGCCAAGTCTATTTAATATATTTAAAGATTTTTCTTGTCTCAAGTCCATAAAATTATTTTATTCACAGAACGAGAGATTCGAAGTACAGTAAAACTTGCTCAATGCGAAACGTCCATAATGGGGAATTCTGTCTAGTGTAAACATGAATCATGGTCCTACCCAACATACGTTCTACCGTATTACATTGTATAAAGCCGAATCTTGTCTAATACGAAGAAAAAGAAATACTGGTCCCTTGAGCAAGTTTTACTGTATTATGATTTGACGCCAGGATAACAGGCATTTAACTCCGTAGCGCCCATTTTCACCAGTAATTGCGTTTTCCAGTGAAGCATTTACACTCTCATTCCATTTCTCTCTGCGCAGCAACGCAGTGCACGCATGCGAAACATTGCAATCTTTATCCATTTAACGCCGGGCAGTGTTGTCAATAATCAACCACGCAACAATGCGATTAGCGCAACCGAAAACGGCCGGGCAATTACGTGCGATTTGGTTGCGTGGCTTCCCGCGAGCCAGCCAGCTGTCCTTCGGCGACCTGACAGCCGGAACGTCGCAGGGCTCTACGGACCGCGGGCCGCAGTTCACACCTCCGCGCGTTGCCAAGATGGCGTCGAGATAAGCGCAGCTATTCACGGCCCATCTCGTTCGTCCCGCCCCGACCCGCCTTGTCACCCCGTCTTGTCCCGCAGTTCCCCCCGCCCCTCCCCGTCCCCCGCCCCTCCCCGTCCCCCGCCCCTCCCCGTCCCCCGCCCCTCCCTGTCCCCCGCCCCGCCCCCGTAACCCCCACCCCGCCCCGTCCCCCCACCCCGCCCCGTCCCCCCGCCCCGCTCCGTCCCCCCGCCCCGCCTCGTCCCTCCACCGCGCCCCGTCCCGTCACGCCCCTCCCCTCCCCGCCCCGCCTCGCCGTTGTCATTGCCGCTTCACCCAACACCCGCTGTCATGGGGCGAGGCCTCTCCATCAAGGACGTCGCCGTTGCTTCTGCCACCGCCCGCCCGCCTGACGTGGCGCTGGACGTCACTTAGGGTGGACAAGGCAATTGCCCCTCCTCAAATATTTTGAGCGTTATGAAGTTCCTCCGAGAGCCTGGTGGCAGCTCTTCGGTCAGCGTTCTCGCTTTCCAGTACGCAGCCCCGGGTTCGATTCCCGGTCGAGGCAAGACTTCAGTGTGCGTTTTCCTTGCTATGTCCCAGTATATGTTGCTGTGTGACGATGAGAAAATTCATTTCTTAGATTGAGAAGACCGGAATACGGCGTGGGGTGTCTACGTGCTAACCACACGTACCCTCTTAACCCTTGGCCGCGAGGCAGGGACGTCGCCGGTAGGCCTGAGCCTGTTCACGGGATGATGCGCCAAGTAGAAAAAATAGTTCCTCCGACCTGGATGGCCGATATGACTAAGAGCATGTACCGACTCAGTACTCCGATCTGAAGGTTCACGGGTTCGATGTCACGAATTCTATATTTGACTATTCAACATGACGTGACGGAGACCGTATCTTGTTCTCGCCAATACATGGTGTGCCATTCCGACAGCTCAAAATGACCCTCATTCTAATATCTCACTTTAAGCAGTATTTGCAAGACAGCTTTTTGAAAGTTTGGAACTGTCTAAAACATGAAGTTAAAAAATGCAAATGGAACTACTATGTTATTTTGTTAATAGATTTTATAAAAGTTTCATTTAAAAACTGTTTTGACATGTTTTAGAGTTGCCAATAGTTCAAACACGTCAATACATCACATTTGACAAAAATATCAGATTGGGCCTCGTCATTTTGATACGTCCTGAATGCTGCGATACGTCCTGAATCCCAGGCAGGCCAAGTTTCAAACCTGCGTCGGGGCAGTGTACGGGAATGCTAACTGTCTGATATTGACAACAGAGATATGGCGGAAATTTTGTGTAGATTTTTGCTGCCAGTTTTCAGTAACACTGAGTGGCCGGCAGCCTTTTGTTGGTTTGTTGGTGGTGTATACCAATTTCTTGTGTTTTTGTTTATGAAATCCGCGTTGCAGAAATTGAAAACAATGTTTGAGGATCCTCAGCATTAGCTCAGTTACAACATTTTAAAGTCAATTAGTGAAAGTGATAGTGGAACAATTTGATCAATTCCCTTGGTAAATATATTTAATATATTCGTACAATTAATGTATTCTGGTTACGTTGGAAAACTTAAAACTATTGGATGTCTACACAATCTTCTTTACACTATGGTGTTCAGGATTGGCTTTGAAAATTTATTACCTTCCTGCCGATTGCCGAGGTCGTTAAGGCCGTAGCGCTTCGAATTCCGCCCCGGGCATGGATATTTATGTGTTATCGTGTTGGCCTTACTGTTCTTCCTACAGTTCCTCCTACAGTTAAAACAAACACAGTGGTCGCTAATATGACCAAGTACTTCAAAAGCGAACTTGACAAAAAAAATATACCTGTTCTTTTTGACATTATTCCCAGTGACACACGCTCTGTGTCCTCGCCCATGTGCACACTCACACACATGACTGTGGCCCTTCCATCCCCGTGACCCCATCAGGAGACGGCCCAGTGCATCAACTGATGTTGCTGCAGTGTCTGTAACCGGGTGGTCCCAGGTTCGAGTTTTGAGCTAGTCAGTTAATAGCTTGTCAGCAAGGTCGAACTCAGTCACTGCATGGAGGAGAATTCTAACGGGCGGCTGCTCTGATCGGTAGTTTTCCCGTGATTTCTCCGATCAATACCAAGCGAATGTGGAGCAGTACCCTAACAAACTGGCCATGGGCCTCACGCGATCATTTCTTCCTCTTCCTTGTCCTATACTCATCCCTTATTTACACACTCTTACACTACCATGCATTACACTACCACACATGCCGGGAGACCGATCGGGGACTTAAAACTTGTCCCGGTTGGGGCGGTGCCCCACAGGTAGGAGATTATGTTTGGGGTAAACCCCACTAGTCGACTGGTAGGTCGGCGCCGGATCTCGCCACTGAGCTGGGGAAGATCACCACCACCTCCCGATGAGCAACCATGCACTACACTTACGGGAATAACGACCTCTGTATTTGACGCGCCCGGAATCACAATCAATCAAGCCGTGACCCCGAAGCGTGTGACGCCCCCGCCTCCGTCCATGTGTCCCTGGCTCCCCGGGGGCCGCTGCGCCCGCCCCGCCCCCCAGATGGAGCGGCGCCGATATGTCAGGGCGCCTGCGAAGCCGCCTGCGACGGCCGGCCTGCCTAATGGCTGCTGCGGCGACCGCGGAACGGCCTTGGACGCGCTGACATTTGCGCGGCTTCGCCGGCGGCGCCCCGCGCCCGCCGGAGCTCAGCTTCCCACTACGAGTGCGACGTCAGCAATCGACGTGGTTCTAAGCATCGTTGAGGGACGTAGTGCACGCGATTGGTCGAATTATGAATAACCACACAATTAGTTTGCCAAACTTTCGGAATATTGGTATTGTGGTGAAATGTCGTTGGCATTTAAAATTAAATGATCACAGGTGTGGCCATTGCCAACAATGCTAGTTATTTTAAGAGCAGCTTTCGATGGCTTAGCCATCATCAGCAATTTCTGCTGTCTGGAAGCTACAAATCGACTGCGTAGTCCTTTTACGTCGTAGTAAGTTAAAGTAAATGGCATTGTTGGCGATGACAACACCTGTGATCATTTAAAGTTTCGGAATCTTTTAATTCCTTCATCAGTACTAGTGTCCAAATACCAATTACCAATATGAAATTATATCTACAATAATATGATATATATTGTGGCTATACCTTCGTATTGATGTCTTCATGCCTTGTTGTTTTGTTTTTGTTCTTTTGTGTTTGCCCTGATGAAGATATTTCGAAACGTTCGCAAACTGATTGTTTAATTATTTATAATTCGACCAATCCCGTGAACTACATCCCTTAATTCATGGTCGTGAGTTCTACAAATGCTAAACATTATTGCTCAAAATTAAGACATTAATAGCGACCCAAAACCATAGATGTTGTTAAACATTCATGTTTTTAAAACTGGATTAGTAACCATTGACGTTTACGCGTGCGGTTTTAATTTAAAAGTGGTATCTTTTATTAATTTTTAATTGAGATTTAACTGATAAAAGAAAGTCAAAAATCGTCAGGAGATTTAACAAAACTTGATTTATCTTATTCAATTGTTAAAAAAAACAAGGAATGAATTTTTTTCTGTAGAACTGTCGAAGTTCCACTTCATTCACATATATTATTAGATGGATTTGGAGTATTTAAGAAAATAATTTTATTCTATATTGTGCCGAGTATTTCTGTTGAAACGTGCAATATGTGTTTTAAAAACATTAAAAATTGCGATATGCATATATATATATATATATATATATTTTATTCAAAATCCGTTCTATTATCAATTTTTTTTCATATTTTCGAGATACTTCGCAAAAAAAATATAGACATAGTTATGCATTAAAATCGCCGATCCATTCACGCAGAAGAAACGTCCTTTCTCGTGTGAGTTTTTATTCCATGTTTTCAATGACAGGCGGATATTGCGAAGTCAACACTATACTCCCGCTCGACTGCATCAGTCACGAATGGAATTTCAACTCGAATTATTTTTGCAATTCCCGCACGATTCCCGCAAATTATTTCATTTCCAAAAAAATCATAAAACGGTTGCGGACTCCCCGTCGCTGCGACACGCTAATCCGATGAGTAATCACCGAGTTGCCGTAATTGTGAACATGGGCCGAAACCTCTGGCTAGGAGCAATCGGTTTAAAAGTTTCCCCATTCACCCGCGCATGAACAGAGATAATGCTCCCATCCCCCACCGATGCGGGATCACCCCCCCCCCGTTTCATATCGCCGTCCCCCTTCTCCCGGTTTCGCTTCCATCTACAATGTAGCCATCGTTCCGTTCCGCTCACGCTGCCTGCTGCAACACCGCGTTTCCGATTTCACATTTACCTACCTTCCTCCTCCTCGTCACTTCTGCTTTTAGTTTTAATCTTACACTATTCCAAATAATCAGACATTCTGATAAACGATATTATTTATTTTCTTGTTTTTTTAATTTATTTATTTACCTCTTGTTCGACCGTGGGGGCCTTTCAAGGGCTTGGATATAATAGTCTTTTCATTATTAGGAATGGACATCCTTGGCTTTTTGAGCTTTATAATGCTGCGCCATTGTTAGGTGTTGGTTAGAGATAGACCGGGTTCACGAATTGTTTAACATTTATATGTTTTAATGTTAGGCTAACTGTTGATTTGGTTTTATCATGTACCTACGGGGAGCGGAATTTATCTTTTGGAAATTTTGATTTGATTCGGCATGGGTGCACAGTATTACGTTCGAGGTTGAATTTATTACTTAGGTGCGAAATGTTGAGTGTAGTATAGAAAAATTTCGAAATTGTGGAAATGTGATTTTTTATTAAATCAGTACGAAGCTCCCTATGGATCTGAGAATTGGGTATAAACTAGGGCGCTTGAGTTATTTTCTAAGGTATTGGTTTTGTACCGTCTGAAGTTTTTCTATTGATGAGGGTACTGCGTTTCCCCATACAGAGCAAGCATTTGTTGGGGTGGATAAAATGATTGATTTAAATATCAAAAGCCGACATTCAATTTTTAGTGAGGGTTTTCTATTTATGAATTCTTGGTTCTTGCTTCAACACAAATTTTAATAAGTAAACCCATTAAAAGTAACAATAAACAGTGAAGAATATTGGTTGTTACCAAAATGTCTGGTTTGACCCGTCCCGCCCCACCCCGCCCCGCCCCGCCCCGCCCCGCCCCGCCCCACCCCGCCCCGCCCCGCCCCGCCCCGCCCCACCCCACCCCGCCCCTCCAGCGCGGGGAACTAACCTCCCGCACGACCCCGGCGGGAGGGGCGCGAGGCTAATCGGGCGTGGCGATATGAATTTGATCCAAATGGATCGCCCCACGCTCCCTGCCCTTCTCGCCACTCGCTCTCGCTCTCTTTCACTTTCACTCCCTCACATGCTCAAACACGTTATACACACACAATCTCACTCTTTATCTCATTCTCTCCCTGAGGACATCTCAATCCCACTCTCCTTTTACTTCATCTCCTCCAATCTTTTCCCTCGTAGCTCAGTCTCCATATCGCTCCTTCTCTCTTTATTGCCACTCTATTTTCCCTTTTCGTTTTCTATAACTCTCTCCCTCTCCCTCCCTCTCCCATCTTCCTATCTCTCTGACATGTTTATATCTGGTTTTGTCTGACAACTGCCTGAAAGGAGCATGAGTGTATTCGACATACCGCACAACATTGGCAAAATATGAGTAGAAAACTCAAGAAGGAACCGTAGATACCGCTTCAAAATCTTTTCAAAAACAAATTTACTAGACGTAACTGTAGCTTTCTTTCGAATTATTCTATTAACGTTTATTCTCTAAATGATGTACTTGTGATTATGAATATATTTGGTGGTATTTATTTATAATAAACAATTTAATTGTTTATTGAAAAACGTTAATTGACTTGAGGGAACAGAACAACAGTTGTTACTCTTCAATACTGCCCAGAGTTGTTACTGTTCTAGTATAATTTGGAATTTATTAGCAAAACGTGAAATTGTTGCTTATTGATACTGGCACAAATTGATATAATTATCGTAAATATCTGTTTATACCACTCAAGGTTTCACGGGTAATATTTTTTTTGAAAAGAGCTTCTGCTCAATACTTATTAATAATCCTCTTAAGAAGCATTAAAGTATCACAAAGCACAAAGCCGAGTGAATCGAATTAACTGACAATAACGTGTTCTAATTATCCAACACCACAAGCGACCGACGAGCGTATCACAAGAGGAACTTACAACACATTTTCGCGGATTCCGTCCATCGATTTACGCTGCACAATTACCGGACAATATGTATGCAACGTGCGTCAAAAGCGTAATAATCAATTATAACGAATGATAATGAGCGGAGTTTTGAGTCGCGCTGAGCTAATACGGGTGTTCCCACTTGCATTGCAAATTGGGGACGTAGTAAATAAAACCGCTGCGCATAATGCACGGCCGTGGTTGCCCGCTGCATAAATGGACTCCCGCTAGGAGACGCGCAGACAAAAGCCGGTCGCGAGCGAGCCAGCGAGCTGTGGTGGCAGGGCTTGCTCTCTTGGGTCGATGGTGTGTCACATCTGAACATGGGTGAGGGTGGAGGCTCCATATCCTTAAGTCGTCTTTAATTTTTTTAAATTTCTTTATTTTTAGTCGCATCAACCGACTGAGGTTATTAGTGACTACATTGTTTATACAATTATAATTTTATAACACTTTTGTATAAACACTTATAACACTTTTGTATAAACAAAAGTGTTAAAACATATATAATTAACATTGTATGGTATCATATATTATGTGTAATACATAACTTAATTATACAATATCATCATATATCATCAAAGATGTTACAGTTTTACAGCAAAAAACATCCCACCCGGCAAAGAGATGGGTCACATTTTTTGCATTCCCAAGTAGCTTGCACTCCTCTGCCTGATGTTGTTTTCTTCCCTAAAGAGCCTGCAGTATTCACCCTCCGATAGATTGTAGAACACGACGGAGAACGTCGACGGGCGCTCAGGGCGGGAAAGGGATATTGCACCCGCATCATCAGAAAGCATTTTTGTCGCGTGTGCCCGTGACGTCGAACGCCCCGAACACGGCGGGTGCACCGGGGCGGGTGGGGGCCTGGCCCCGACGATCGCGCGATTACACACTCGGCCGCGGGCGCTATGGCCTGCTGCGTTATGCATGAGGGCCCGCGTCATAAATAACACGACAATATATCAGTGCATTCCTCGGGAATTCCTGCGCCCGCCGCGATCGCGTTGGTCGCCCTGGCGCGCCGCGCCGGCCGGCGAGGACGGCGGTGGGCGAGCGCGCACGTGAAGAGCCGGGAGCCGCCTGGATATTGCTGCTCTGTCGGAATAAGTTGGACGGTGTAAGAACACCCCGACATTAAATTTAGTTCGAAGTAACAACGAAATAATATAATATAACGAAAATAATATAATAAAAGTAATATAACGAAATGGTTAAAGGCAATGTATATAGTGATAAAGAAATTCCATTTCTTACACAATGCATTGACAATTTTTGTCTTATCTAAGGACTGGGAGAATGGATTAGCACATTAAACAATTGGGCGGTGTGATGCATCAACCGGCTATGCGACATCAGTACACGTTTTAAGATAATCATGTTCAAAGGTTTCATTGCATTTTCATCTCTAAAAACTGTAATTTGATTATTTCATTCATTGGAAGCGCCAAACTACACAAACGTGAGTGGAAGTATCTGGCGCTTACCTGCATGATGTGAAATTAAGAACAGCAGATTTGAAGATCAAGGTTTATAGCCGGTTGTTGCGGAACTTAAAAGCCCTGATGTGACTGATGGTGTTTACTTTTTTTTATGAATTATAAGGCTATTTTTACAGATTTGGCGCCAAACTATTGCGTACACTTAGAACATGTTCCAATTCAACTGATGGCGTCCATGTCTCATTATTTTCAAAAATGGCGCTTTAGCCGGTTAATGCATAACACAGTCCAATTGTTTAATGTGCTAATCTATTCTCTCAGTCCTTAGATAAGACAAAAATTGTCAATGCATTGTGTAAGAAATGGAATTTCTTTATCACTGTACCGTTGTCTTTAACTGTTATTTCGTATTAAATTAATTGTCAAGGTGATTCTTATTTATGCTAATTTAATTTCTAATTAGTTAATAAGAGTTAATGCGTCACGTTGGGTGGGCGGGGCACAGGAAGTATCTGGAGCAGGTTTCATAGTTTCATACAGACAGCTGTGTATCCACCTCACTACAATATACAATGGACTCAGTGGTAAATTTTGGATGAATCCAACATGTTCATGTGGCACTTCAATCAAATTGATTGACAACGAGAACAGATATATAAATTACCAGAAGAAGAATACAAAAAGATGGTATTCGAAACGTAACAAGATAATAGGAGAATAAATTTGTCTGTAACTAATTGGTTCCAATAGTTAATTATTAAACACAGACATAAACCAATTTGAAGTATCGGAGCAACGTGAGTGTTGGTGCCAAGTCGAAAGATATGTTAGAGCCATGGGATGCGAATTGCCAAAGGGTTACCATTTCTTTCTCAAGTGCTTAATATATTTTTTCCACATTTGATAAAAGTAGATACAATGCTAGTTGAGGCAATTAAAAGCAAGTTTGATACTGTGGTTTTATACCTTCTGATGTGATAACAAATACTAGATAAAAATGGTAATATGAAAATGAAGTGTTCAATTTGCTAGTCTATTCTCCCAGTCCTTAGAAAAGACAAAAACTGTCATTGCATTGTGTATGAAATCGAATTTTCAGTATCATTATACTATTATCTTTAACTGCTATTTTGATACTCAAATTAAAATCAAGGCATTCTTATCAATGCTAATTTATTTTCTAAGTAACTAATAAAAGTTATCTGAATTAACGGTGATTACTTGTTGTGTTTCCTTATTAAATGTTTTCCATTCTTTCAAATCAAAAGAATTTTCGTTTTGAAAATCGGCGAAATAGTTTGGTTTTTGAATTATAAAGCAGGTCTTCAATGAGTAGTTAATGCGTAATTTCTTGCGTTCCTTTCCCCTTCCTAGACAGTTGTTCATAGTAATAAATTTAATTTGCCTTTGCATTACTCATGAATGAAACATGGTAGGATGATCATGAGGGATAGATGGATGATGATGATGATGATGATAACTGGTGGTGGAAATGGTGTTAGGTAAATGTTTATAAATAAAATGGTGTTCACGTGAGATTCGTTTAGAAGAAGCCAACTACGCTACAATGACGAGGCAACAACACACCCATAGCTTAAACCGAACTCGAACCCGTACCCTTCGGAACCGCGGGCGGCACTGTGCTTCCAACGCCTCCTCGGCCGCATAGATCTCGGCAAAAGACAGCGAATTTGTCTGGCGCGTGCTTCGCGGACAACCTCTTAATTCCGCGCCCTTCCATCTCGCAGGCGAACAAGCGTTTACAGCGGCGGTTGGCGGCCGCGGCTGCGGCGGACGCGCGCTATCTCTCGGCGTCTGTGATCGCGCCGCCTTCGCCCGTCAGAGCGCCGCGTCGCGTCGGTTCCGCGCGTGTACAACACGTGCTGCGTTTAGAGCACGCGAGCCGCTCGCCCGCTCGGTGGGTCGGTCGGTCGGTCGAGGAATGCCGCCGGCCGGGATTAAATATTGGCGCGGCCGGCGGAGGCGGAGGCACGGAGGAGGAAGGGGCCGTGTCGGCGGAGGCGGTGGTGGTGGCGGAGGGGAGGCGGTGGAGGAGGCGGTGGAGGAGGCGGCGGCGGAGGCGGAGGCGGAGGAGGAGGCGGAGGCGGAGGCGGTGGCGGTGGTGATGGCGGAGGGGCAGGCGGAGGCGGAGGCGGAGGCGGAGGCGGTGGCGGTGGCAGTGGCAGTGGCAGTGGCAGTGGTAGTGGCGGAGGCGGTGGCGGAGGCGGTGGCGGTGGCGGTGGCGGTGGCGGTGGCGGTGGCGGTGGCGGTGGCGGTGGCGGTGGCGGTGGCGGTGGCGGTGGCGGTGGCGGTGGCGCGGAAGTTGCGATGAATGTGTGTGGGGGTGAAGGCGAGGGGTTGGAGGCGATCGCGGCAGATGTAACGGTGGCGATGATGGGGGATGGCGACGGCGGAGGAGATGGTGATGATACACGGGGTGGCGTTGGCGATTTTAAAACGCGGAGGCGATAGCGAAGGGGATGGCGTTAGCGGGGAAGATGGTAATGGCATAGGGAATGGTGATGGAGAACTAGATGGGGATGGCGTTGGCGATTTCAAATGGCGAAATGGCGATTTCAAATGACTTTTGCAGGGAAGATGGTAATGGCAGAGGGGATGGTGATGGCGGAGGAGATGGCGATGGGAAAGGAGATGGTGGAGGAATGGCGTTGGCGATTTCCAATGCGAAGGCGATAGCGAATGGGATGGCGTTAGCAGGGGGAGATGCTGATGGCATGAGGGGATGGCGTTTGAGGAGGAGATTGTGATGGCAGAGGGAATGGCGTTTGTGGGGGGAGATGGTAATGGCAGAGGGGATGGTGATGGCGGAGGGCAGGGAGAAGGAGATAGTGATGCTGGAGGGGATGGCGCTGGCGATTTCAAATGCGGAGGCAATAACGAAGGGGATGGCGATGGCGGAGGGGCTGGCGATAACCGGTGGTAGCGAGGACGTACCCGATGGCGGAGGCGGCAGTATAACCGATGGGGTAGCTTTTATCGCTAGAAACTCGCAGTGGTGAAGAAAAGATATAACCGCAGAGAAATGGAACGAAAACTGCAGAAGCCAAAGTGGTGATCACGGGGGGGGGGAGGGTGAAAACGACGGTGATTGGAAATTAAAAAGGCTACGCAAGCAAAGTGGCAACGGGAAAGATAGAACGGAGATAAAATTATTGGAGCATATCGTGATCGACCTGCTGTTCAGCTGTCGGCGCATTATTTGTCAGTTCAGGTGTAATCTCGGGCACTGCAATTAAATTTGTACCTAAAGTGGGTTCGTGATGGGTTTTGATGTGGTTCTGTTTCCTTTACTTCCATCAATCCATTCTCTTTAATTAGACGAACCGAGTCATGTCTACAGTCATACTTATTTAATTAAGCATTCGATCATAAGTGAAGGTTAACTGTGTAGTGATTCATATGAATAAATATTGCAAGGTACATCCAGGAAGTCTGCTAAGTAGGACGTGTTCGTATTGGTATCGCTTGTCGAAACTGCGGTGGAGATAACGAGCAACACGAACGTGTCGTGTGCGACGATTCCGAGGACAACTTGAACAGCTTGTAGCGTTCGTGACAGTCAGCAAAAACTGGAGTGACGAATTTTGTTGAAATGTTACTTAGTTGAAGAGAGGGGATCGTATAGGTGCACACCGACCTGAGTGGAGTAGCTGAAAGCTCGTAAAGGTGGTGCCGTAGACCCTGGCGAAAGCAGGTTTGGCTTATTGGACGTGTGTTATTCCATTCTGAAAAGTAACGCAGGCTCTTTTCATTTACAATTACTATTGTTTAATGATTATTTCTTTAAATATATTAATACATAACTGTATGGAGTGACTGAAATGCAAGAGTATTCTGAAAAAATAATTTTAAGGTTACACTGTTCTACTTCATTTGGGTGATGTTGACAGTAGATTGTTCTTCAAACGAATGTTTGGCGTAAATTGGTGTTTCTATTGCATTTGTTTGAATAAAACACAAAAAATTTGTTTGACTTTAAATACTGAACATCTTCTAAATTAAACATCTTTGAACAAGTAACATGACTGTATTAACATTCTACAATAGTACTGAGTTTTGAGTCTACGAATGTGTATTTGAGTTATTTTCAAAATGTCTCTTTAATGATTCATCGTTTTGGAACCACTACAATTCTTCCGCATTCAAAACAATATACTTCTTAACTGATATTGCACATTAATCTAAGATTCTACGTGCTTCTGATATCAATTTTTTGTACAATGTAAATTAGTGAGTATAGCTGTCTTCATTAGCAGCGAAACTGAGGCAAGAAAACGTCCTTTTTCGTGTCAGCGTTTTTATAATGCTCGGATAGTTATGCGGCACTTAGTGTTCGTAGGTAGCCTTTACGAAGCTGCATAACCGTGCTACTTAAAAAAATTAGAAAGAACGCCAGTTCCGCATGGCCGTAACCGAAATCAGCGGGGACACGGCGGGTACAATGTTTTTGAAACGAACTGTAGCGTTGCGGCGGCGGCGGCAGGCAGCGCGGCGGGCGGCGAGGAGCGAGCGAGGTAGCCCGCGGTGGCCGCCCCTCCGCCGCCGCCGCCGCCGCCGCCGACCCGGAGCCTCGTCACTCCCGAAGACAAGTGAAGGCAGTCTGAGGCGTAGGCCCGCGCGGAGCGGTCGTGCTGCCGCCGCTGTCGTCGTCGCGTCTTGACAGTCGCGCGCGCGTGCTTTGGCGGACTGTGTGCTCCGCGTGTCCGTGATCCGTGCGTGGAATCTGTGTGTGATCTCGTGAGTCGATTAACGTCGTTCGGGAATGCGGTCCGAGCTTCGTTCGGGGTGTCGTCGTAGAACCTGCCGAGTTTTTCGGTCGGTGACACCGACGCGTGGTGTAGCAACGAACGCATCGGAAGTTTTCCTCTGCGCTCAGTGGAGTGGTTGATTTTTGCTTATGCTAGTGATCACGTCTTCCAGAAGGATATGTATATTACATGAATGTTTTGGATAATATCATCTAGTGAATAGTTGTGCTTCATTTACGGGTTATAAGAAGACTAACCCTATCGTGTGAGAAAGTGATATCAATGCACGTTAACAAACGAACTTCATTGAAAAGAAAATTAGTGAGAGTTATTGTGAATGTTCTCAGATTATAATTCATTGAATTAATTTAAAAGTGAATTTTTACACTTAGAGATATTATTATATTACCACAAATATAAGAATTGTATACGAATTTCTAATCATAAAACATCACGAATAATATCATTGAACCTTCAAGAGGTATGAGATATTTGGATAATTATTCCATCCCTTCAAGGATGATATATCAGCAAAAAGTGAAAACTTTCGATCCAAAACGTATGATAGAAAAAGTGAACGTATTATGAATATTTAAGTAAATGAAAGTCTTCTGTAAAGTGATCGTACAGTGCTTCGAGAATCATTGTGTGCGTTTCCATTGTAACGTCCATTTCCAGTTCACTCGTGATAAAACGGTCACAGAAAATATTTATATACAATATATACATATTTATATACAGCAGTCTAATTATCAGAAAAAAATACAGCATATATTTAAAGTGCGTAAGTGTAATATTTGTTTGACTGCTGCATCGAAATTCGAAATTGGATTTATGAAAAATATTGTTAAAAATATTTGTGGATCAACTCATTTTCATTTTCTAGTAGAAATTCTTTTCATTCTTTTTCTTCGTATATAATGTGCGTAATTAGAGCGTAAAATTGGTATTTTGAGCTTCAAAATATTGCAGAGAATTTGGAAAACTGATTGAAAATTATTGTTCACGTAATTGTGACATCTGATAGTCACTTGAAGCAGAAGCACGTCAGATAACCAGCGTGTTGGAAAAATAGTTTCCCGAGAAGTAGCAGCGAACGGCTCAAGACGGTCGAACGGCCAGTGATTCCAACGCCGGATCGAGCGCGAAACCTGTCCGCCGGAGCGGCCCATCTGGTGGAAAACGGCCGAGTCAACGTCCACGCGGGATTAAATCCCGCCTCGTGCGAATTAAATCGCGCGGGCCGCGCCGGGCCGGGCGGAGGCGGCGGGGTCCCCGGGGGGCGGACGCCGGGGGCGGGCGCCGGGGGCGAAGGTGCCGGCGGGGGCCGACGCCGCGCCATGCGGGCGCGCGGGCCGGCGGCGCTGGCGCGCCGACCACGCCGCCGCTGCCGGCGCTGAGGACGCCGCCATGCCGGCGGGGGCGGAGCCGGCGGGGGCGGGGCCGGTGGTCGGGACGGGCGTCCTGGCGCCGCCCGCCACCGCCGCCGCCAAGGCGAACGTGGTGCGCACGTCGAGCAGCGTGCTCATGTGCCGCCACTGGTGGAAGGTGTGCTGGGTGTACGGCGACCAGGCCAAGTACTACCGCCAGCTGTACGGGCGACGCGGCTCCGCCAACAACGTGCCCATCGCGTCGCTCCGGCAGCCCTCGCCCGCGCCGTCGCCCTCGCCCGACTGCGCGGACGACGCGCACGCTGAGTGAGTCCCGCTTTTCTCCTTGCCTGCGAGTGACTTGCACACTTTATCAGTGGGGCCCGGATGTTTATGACCTAAAAGTGTTACAAATACATTAGTATTTATTACCTAAAAAATATGAAAATAGGACAAACAATTTTGGTTGCATTTTCGAAACCTTCAAATTTTGTTTCCGCTGTTTAAATAATCCTTATATTGAAAATATATTTTTTAAATACAGCACATTCACAATTCATACCGCCTCCTTTCGCGCCCCGTGAAAGCAATTCTTCTTGCTAAAGTTTATATAATACATTTTACAGAAGCGATTTTCCTTGGCACAAAACCTGACGGAACTAAACTAACACTTCCTTCGCATCTGGTGCTTTCTACGATTTCCTTTTCTCCGTCTATACAGCTTGCCCACCTAATTCATATACATATATATTTTTAGGAAAGAAGACAATTATATACACCAAAAAATTGTAAGAAATTAGATAACAATTATAAGATATGAAAAATCTCTGGGAGACGACTGCAAGCGAGTATGCACAAATGGAATCAAAAAGATAAAAATATGGCAAAAATACAAAAATTCATGAAAAAATATGACCATGAAATGAAAAATTAACGGAAAATGACCAAAGTATAAAAACGCCAAAATATGACTTTATATGGCGCATGAAAATTGCATAATTTTAGTCATTGTAGATAAAATCATGATTATCTTAGATTTTCCATGGAAATAACGCAAAGAAAAAACATGACATGTCATGAACATCCGGACCTTAATTATCAGATTAGATGCAGTTAAACACATCCCTCTGTTTTTCTTGTGTGTTCGGTTGCAGAGGATTACCATTTAAAATAATTTTGTTCTACTTGGAATTGCCTTCTCTTATCTGCCAGGAAGTGTGTAACTTTGTGCACTTCACTTTTAAATTGTGGGTAGTTTCAGACTGTTTTCTGTCTTTCTTGTGGCAGTAATGTATTGCAGAAATTTTTGCCAACCTTGATTTAAAATTATTCCGCATGAAATTGTAATAATATTGACTGAAGGCTATGTATTTCTTCTCTTCTTTCATATACCCTCAAACCGAAGTAATTTACCCTTCATCCTTTAGTGGTATGTATCATGAACCGTACACTGAATGGAAACCTATTTACGACTTCATGAATGTATGAGCAGTGTAACGCGACATATTACTCGCAGGATTACGAGGGACTAACATCCACGTCCAGGCAGGATTTTAATCCGCGACCCTTCACATCGAGGTGCTGAATCAGTCTGCGATGTCTCCGCGTCGGTCATTCAGATCGGAACAATTTTTCTACAAAAGAGTAATCTTAAAAATAAACAATGCAATTTATTGAACGTCTATATTCGATACCAAATATAGACGTACCAAGTAGTAGTTTTGTCCAAAAGGAAGATAACTTTGCATATAAGCCACTAGCAAAATTTTTTTCGGGTGATCTTTTACTAACCTCAAAAATTGTTTGATCCATATAACTTTAAAATGCAAAAAGAATATTCTACAGGAAGTATGGTGAGACGAAGGTGTCTTCTATTGTGGTGATTTTGATATAAAGAATTAAAGGCTATTATCGATTCTTCCACACTAACCAATGTAACTAGTTGTGTCTCAGAAAAAATACAAGCATTTTCTTAATTAGCTGTCTATAACCACAGAGTTTTTGACTTGATTCCAAATTTTTAACCACTTGATTACGTGCATTGCTGCCGACTGGTCGATGGTCTGGTCTCTTGCAGAGTTCACTGAAACCACTTTTTTCTGTGCCTTGAAATGGCAAGGTGCCAGCTTGTGTTATCTTCCGAGTTCAAACGCTTGCATTAATGATCGTGTCGCATTGCGGCATGCTACACTGACTAAATGCATGGTGAGCTTGTACTCACTCAGAGCCAGTTATCCTGTGGATGAAGCTCAAGCAAGAAGTGATGTCTTGCTTTCAACGTAGATGGTTGCCCCAATCCAGTACCGCTAAGTTTCGACGTCGTGCGCACCATTAATTATCTAGACGTACAGATAGATGAACGATTCTATCACACATCTATTTTCGTTTATTAGTTTAAATTGGGGCACGGTTATTTTTTTCACTTCTACTCACCGTTATAGATTTCAAAGTATGTCCTCTAAATTCATTAATGTCACATGCTGTTTTTTTTACTATTTTTGACATTAAATAAATATTATCGGAATGTTTCGTGTTCTTCGTGATGAGACTCATATCCTTAATTTTCTGCACAACGCATGTTCGCGAAGAAGGTAATTTGAGTTAAAGAATTTTGTAGCGTCTTAGTTAATATTTTTATGTTATTCCATTTATATATTTTTCTCAAATCCTTTTATTTGGCGTCTTCATGTGCTTCTGGTCATCCTTTCTTTCAAGATTTGGGCCCGATGAAAATATTTTTGATTTTTATGATGTACATTTCTGCAACAATAATATAAGTAAAACAGCTACATGTTTAATGTGATCGTTTTCATCACATTTTTCCGTACTCATCTTCATTCTACAATTTGTGTAACTTTTGTAAATAAAAAGAGGAATAATTGACAGATGTGATACCGTAAAATAGGTATTATTAATTGAAGTAGATGACTAAAATTTCAAATTCGAATTATTTTCCGAGGGAAATGGTCCGTAATAATGAGATTATCCCATGAATGTCCGTAGCATTGTAGCGATTTGCGTGAATCTCCATGAAAATCTTTGTACATACGTACATTATTCATAAATAATCCCCTTCTAACACACGTACTGTCAATAACTTACTTTCATAAGGGTAAAATGTTATCCTCAAGTACGAGAGTGTAATTACTTCTCATTTTATGGTCCAGCATCTTCACGTCTTCTTAGTCATGCATGATTTACACTTTCGTAATTTTGCTGCGAAATAATTCCTTTGGGCATTATACTCAAGTTTCCGTTCGTGTATAGAGAATTCACATGAACTTTATTCTTTCTCATGTTTGGTTTGAAATTAAATTTTAGTCCGCGATGCTTGGATTATATCCCCTGTAATGCTTTCGTAAATATAAAAAAAAGTTCGAATCACATTTCAAAAGAGTTTCTTTGTCATTTCACAGTTTCTCAAACTGATAATACTATTTTTGTAACAATATTTATAAAATAATTTTAAAATAATTTGATGTGTGTGATATCAAAATCTCTTTTTCTTATTGGACCAAAACTTTTCATGATGAACTTTTTTTGATAAATTTGTAACTAAATGTTCTCTTCACTATTTTGGAAAAAAAATCCTGGTCTAGAGATCTTTCCTCATGATTAATTTCAGAAATAAACATAAAAGATTTAATGTCAACTTACAGAGTTTGTATTTCATTTTTTCAAAAGTAGAATTAGTATCTATTTTTCACAAGAACATCTTATTACTTGTTGCAGCAAGTCTTGATAGAGTGAGCAAATGCCATCTCGATAAAAGTGAGAACATTATGTTAGTTCAACCTGTAGTTACCAGAGCAACTCCTATTAGCTCCGACGTCGGTATTAAAGGATAAGAATATACAATTACACATCTATTTAATTGTTTAATGATACACACGTAAAATTGGAGATTCAATTTAATTAGTCGAGTATCACTTAACGTAAACTAATTTTTATTTCCAAGATTGTGTTTTCTTGTAAAAAAACTATAATTACCGATATGAATTTTATTAATATGGGAAAGCGATACACAACGTACGACATTACAAATTATGGAAAACGCAAGAAACAAAAGCGTCAAGGCAAAAATAATGAACGTTATTGCAAAAGAAGTTAAAAGTTAGAGACAGTAAATTATCACAATATTCAGAGAGGTGTGAGAAATATTTTCATTCTGATGGATTGCTTCTAAGAAATGTATTTAATATATTCAGTGGTGGCAGTTGAAAATAGTCGGAATCGTTCATATTAGCATGAGAATCAATAGAAATTTAATAGTGTAATGTGAGTGATAGATTTCGAGGCGTCGTGTGATCTGAGCATAAGACTCAAAGAGCGTGCTTTATGAGCGCAACTTCCTTTGTGATGAAGAGTCCACCTGCAAACGCCCCTTGGGAGGTGAAGTTCAACACGAGACGTGGAACCACGGGCGGGAAAACCTCTCGCAAGAAGTTTTTATGTACTTGGGCACCTAAAACGTCGACACATTTTACAAAAGACACATTGTATCTAAGACACTATCATTGATCACACCGTATTAACTCCCACTTTTAACAATTGACTTAACGGCCTTGAAGAGATTCACCGCAATTTCTGTTTTCTGATCCTAAGATATGCAATACACAATTAAAAGTGCCGTAATATTAGTTCTTATTGTACAATATTGAATTAAAATGAACTAAACCTTGAACGTGCAATCGAACAAAATAAGCACGTAAAATAATGTTGCCGTGGGCCCGCAACGCAGCATCCGATTTCAAAACCCTCCACCATATAACGAAACGAAGTGAAACGCTTCAAATACCCACGTGCTGCGAAAGTATCTCCCCGAGCACAACCGCTGTGTGTTTCAATCCTTTGGCGTGGGAGCGAGCGGTCACGTGACGGCCGGGCGCGTTGTAGCCGCCACTCGCCCGCCGCGCCGCGCCGCGTCGAAGCTGACAGGCGACGTCCTAAGTCGGAGATATTAGAGGCGGCGGCGGGGAGCCCAGCGCGGCCGCTCTGTCTGTGCTCGGCGGCGGCGGCGGCGTCCCGCAGGGCTCGGCCGATGCGCCACCGACAGGGGCAGAGCGGCCGTGCCGCGGACGCGCTTCCAGGAATCGACAACTAGAGAGAGGCCTGTGACACGGCATTCCAGAAACCACGCCAAAATGTAGCATGCGCACTGCCCAAGAGCATTTCGTAAAGTACTCTCTTATTACGCTACAAAAAAGTCTTCATGAATACTGCAGTAATATAATGTAATATTGTTACGTCACCACTAGACTGCCAGACTCCCGAAGTGCTAGCGGGCTTTGGAAGGACTGAAAGCCACATATTGTGAATAAAAGAGTGGGAGACATATTGTTCTTTATTACCATAATTGCAATCTGAAGTATAAATGAGGTTAAAGTCAATTAATAAATAATAATAATTATTATTATATTATTATTATATTATTATTATTAAATGAAAACAAGAAGCCACAAAGCAAGATCTCCAATTCAAAAAGAGGGAGAAGTGAAATTGAGATGACGTCGAATGTAATTATTTAACTGTCATTCCATTTTATATGCTATCTACATATTCATTTAAAGCGGAACGTATTACTCGCGAAATTGACCCTCTGTCGGTCCTGAGGCTCGTAAATCCCTCCGGTGGACAATGTGACAGAGCAGCGGGCCGTGACCCGAGCGCCGCCCCCCCCCCTCGCCCTGCTTCATTAGCCTGCGAATGGCCTGCAGGTGCGCGGCAGGTGCCCCTGCAGACCCACGTGCGCAACGGCAGTGGAGTACGCTCCCTCGGTGGAATCAAACGAATGCGGGAGCTCCAGGAACGTGTGCTTGCTCCACTACACATCAGAAGAGCTGCGTAAACGCTTTGAGCGAGCAGCGTAAAGTTCTTTGTACTATTTTATATTTTTCGCAATACTGGTCAGTATATTGACTAACGGCAGCTAAACAGGAACAAAAAGCATCCGTTAACGATCGCCGTCCGTTAAGGGCAATGGAAACAAAGGAGTTACAGCTAAAGATGGTGGATGAGTATTCTTAATTACATTATGTTTTTTTTGTAAGAAGGTGATATTACGAAAAGTAATGAATGAAACATGCCCATAATATTGTTATTACAAATAATGAACCTGTGTTATAAACCTCGCCTAATGCCTCTGTTTACAAACTACAATTGCATCAGTTACCTTCTCTGCATCGCCCCAATGACGTTAATAACTATGTTGCTACAACCGTTTTATGATGGGTTACCGGGTTCGATTCTCGCTCGTGACCACTTTGCTTTGAACAATTTATTCAATTTCTGTTTTATTTGGCATTACCGTCATCGTGATAATCTTTGTTCCATCACTACTGCACGTGATGATCCAATGTACGTTTCATTCTACTCCTGTTTTTAAGGTGACATGCTTCCTCCTCATCAGTGGAGTCTGAAGAAGGACAGCTTAATCATTACTTGATCTATTCTACTTGTGTTTATTAGTTGTGTATTTCTTCGTAAAAGCGACACGCACTAATTGTTTCATTTATTATGTATAGTGATTTTGCAATATAGAGTAATTTCTGTTCATACCTTTACGAGAATTAAAGAACACTTGCGTATATTGTATTAAAAACTGCGTTGGTTTACCTGTCATCAGCAATATTAATGTGCGGTGCTATTGAATTTTTCAAATGTAAAATGTTTGGATTATTTATTACATTTATAGAATTATCCATGAAATCAATTATCTAGATACTGTCTAACTAGATAGTAATTTATTTCTATCTAGGTGAATTGAGTTGTTTTAACAGATAAGGGCAAGGATACATTAAAAAAAACTGTAGTCATTCTCGTTCCATTTAACCGTTTCACTAAGAGCAGGATGTGTGGGTATTAAAAGGTCGCACACCTTCACGAGGTAAAAGTGGGTTGTAATTCATTGAACCTGGCTTTAAACAATTGATCGGTGGATATTAGCGGCGGATCAAGACTTGATTAGTGGGCGGTCTGAGCAAGTCGTGCGTATGAGAGCTGGGGCCAAGGTCGAGGCGGTCCCGGCGACCTCGTTACACAGTTGTTTAGCTGTGCGCCGCTCGCCGCCCGCCGCCCGCCACACCGCCCGCGCCGTTCGCCTCTCGGTCCCGACCGCCCACTCCCCTGACCGCCCACTCCCCTGACAGCCCACTCCCCTGACACCCCACTCCCCTGACCGCCCACTCCCCTGACCGCCCACTCCCCTGACCGCCCACTCCCCTGACCGCCCACTCCCCTGACCGCCCACTCCCCTGACCGCCCACTCCCCTGACCGCCCACTCCCCTGGCCGCCCACTCCCCTGACCGCCCACTCCCCTGACCGCCCACTCCCCTGACCGCCCACTCCCCTGACCGCCCACTCCCCTGGCCGCCCACTCCCCTGGCCGCCCACTCCCCTGGCCGCCCACTCTCCTGACCGCCCACTCCGCTGACCGCCCACTCCGCTGACCGCCCACTCCGCTGACCGCCCACTCCGCTGACCGCCCACTCCGCTGACCGCCCACTCCGCTGACCGCCCACTCCGCTGGCCGCCCACTCCCGGTGACCGCCCACTCCGCTGACCGCCCACTCCCCTGACCGCCCACTCCCCTGGCCGCCCACTCCCCTGACCGCCCACTCCCCTGACCGCCCACTCCCTGACCGCCCACTCCGCTGACCGCCCACTCCCCTGACCGCCCACTCCCCTGACCGCCCACTCCCCTGACCGCCCACTCCCCTGACCGCCTACCGCCCGTAAGATTATGAGCTTCTAAGAAAGTACTAATGATAGGAAACACATTCAATAGTTTTGTGTATGGAGATCCTATTGCTAGGATAGTCAGCCCAAGGTGTGAATATCTATCTCCTTAATTTAAGAAACGAAACGTTCAAGGAATACTCGAATTACTACCCAACCGCCCAACTTTTGTTGTTGATGAAATGTGGTTGATTAATGCTGGCCACAAACTTACGAGAATAATTAAGTCTTCCTGGCAGCAGTTGATCTCTGGCACGATCTGTATGAGAAAATAATCCCAGTGAAGAATTTAAGAGTTTGGAATTGCGTGTTTATTTATTACTTTGTATTTTGTTTGATCTCGAAGTTTGTATATATTACTTCAAAAACGCCATTTTCTGTTTTCCATAATTGAAATTAGCATAAACGCCAGTATTTTAAAACCATAATTATTTCACATCTCTTTTCAATTTACTATCTTTTCCATTTGATTTTCACATATTTCAATTGCAGTTTATGTTGACTGTTATTACGTGACTGTTTCATTGTTACTTTTTTAGTAAGATATTATTTTCTACTTCAATTAGTTCAATTCCATGAGCGAATGTTAACGTAATAACTAAATTTAATGTTTTAATTGAGAATAATTCGATAAATACTAGTGGGTTGAAGAGTTAATTGAAGATTCTTTTAATGAAAATAGGTTACTTTTGAAGCATAATTAGTTCATCTACATTCATTTGACAAATCCTTCACAAAAATATTAAAAAATTATTTCCGTATTAAGCTTGAGATAATTAATGATACTTTGAAATTATATAAAATGGTAAATAAGTTTTGATAACTATTGTGGACACATTAATCTCGGAATCTGACGATGAGAAGCACGTGATGTGTTCCCAGAAACCGCCAATCCGGAAAATGTTTTCGAAAGATCGCAGTGTCTAAACTAGGTGTCAGATTGTCTAATCTGGAGTTGCTCAATTGAGCTCAGCACAATGGCTCATGAAAGTAGCTGTTGGCATGCTCCCGCATAACAGTTACGGTCGTGCCAAAGTTGATTATATGAGCTGGAAATTATGTACCATTATGTTTTGCGTATGAACGTCATATATTTGCCAAAATGTGGATAGTTAGTTGAAAGTTCTTATTTCTGTCCTGGTTTCTTTTGGTAGTTCATATTAAGATTTAAACACGGTACGTTAGCTCAGAACTTTCATAAAGTTTGGCGACCGCCGCTTTGCACCATGCAGCATGTAGGATGAAAAAGTAATGACGAAGCGGAGGATTGCGCAAGATGACTGGCTGGGTCTCCAAGACCTGGGATCGGCAAATATCGGTGTGCTGCGTTGTGTTGAAATATCGCGCATGCGCAGTTGCACCGTTCGCTGGCGAACGTTCAGCTGAATTGCATATTCATGGGGATGGCGCGTCAAGGGACGACAGGAGCCGACAGGAAGCAGCGTTGCCACGTTTCATTCGTAATTCAACCTTCGCAGGCGAATGTATTTTTATACGATCCAAAATATTCACGCTTCATTAAACATTGATAAATTTTGGTAATTATGTTATTACGTTCTTGCGTTGAGTCAAAAATTGTCATTTATTTTTTTATAAGAAATGGGATGAATTTTTGTCTTGTCACTATAATCTGAATGCATTTGTAATGCTTCCTTCCCCGGGATTGATTTATCGAGTTCTGTTTCGTTGGCAGTATTTTAGACGTTAGACTAGAGAGCTAACTGGGCGAGAATCCTAGAGGCCGGCTGCGCTGATCGGTACTTTTCCTAGAAACGAAGTCTTCCTCGGCCGGAGATCTGTATCCATTTAGCGATCCGAAAGATGGACTCTCTTCCGGACTTCAAGTAGGTAGTTTTCCGTGGTTTTTGTTTCTTTTTTCAATCAATACCAGATAGAGAAGAAGCCTATCAAAAAGTCCACGGATCGCACGCGATTTTTTCTTCCTCTTCCTGTCCTGTCCTCACCCCTTACGTACACTCATTTATATGCACCACACTACCATATACGAGTATGTCGAGAGCTTGTTCCGCCCGTGGTGGGAGATACCTGCATGAGGAAAACTTCGCAAACCGACGCGTAGCTCATTGCCGGATTTCGCCATCCATTAGGTAAGCACAGCCACATATCGTTATAAAACATGCATTACACGTATGGTATTAATGACCATAGCAGTAGGCGTGCCAGACATTTCTAATCATTCCATCATTCAACCCGCCTCCCCGCTTCACCTCCACTCCCCGCCTCGCCTCGCCTCCCCGCACCGTTCCTTCCCGCCCAGCCTCCCCGCTCCGCCACCCCGCCCTGCCTCCCTAGCCTGCCGCTCGCCCTGCCCCCTTGCTCTGCCTTCTCTCCCTGCCTCCCGCCCCCCGACTCTCCCCGCCTCCCTCGGCCTGCCTCCTCGCCCCGCCTCCTCGTCCCGCCTCGTCGCCCCGCCTCCTCTCCCCGCCCTCGCCCGCCTCGCCCGCCTCCGCGCCCCGCCTCCGCGCCCCGCCTCCCCGCCCCGCCTCCGCGCCCCGCCTCCCCGCCTCCGCGCTCCGCCTCCTCGCCCCGCCTCCCCGCCCCGCCTCCCCGCCCCGCCTCCCCGCTTCCGCGCCCCGACTCCCCGCCACGCCTCCTTGCCCCGCCTCCCCGCCCCGCCCCCCCGCCCCGCTCCCGCCTCCGCGCTTCCGTGCCTCTCCGCCCCCCGGCCGTCCGCGTTGCGCGGCGTGCGCTGACTCACAGCGAGCGCCGCGGGCTGTGGCTGCGCGGCGGCGCTGGCGGCGGCGGCGGCGGCGATTCCGCATGCCGCGGCGGAGGAGGATCCGCCAGGCGGCGGGGGGCGGGGGCGGGGCGGCCGGGCCTGTTTGTGTTGCGCGCTCGCGGGGTATCCGTTATGCGCCGGCGCCCCCCGCCCCCCGCCTCCTCGCGGCCGGATCGTGCTGCGCCGCGCACGCCGCCTTCTCTGGCTGCGTCTCGCGCTTCGTTTGCGCTTGCGCTTCCAGGGCGGGTCGGCGCTCGTTCGTTAGTCATTATACTAATGGAACCGGGCAGACGTTGTTCTGCCCTTTCTCTCTCTCTCTCCGTCCCTCCCTCTTTCTCTGTCTCTCCCTCCCTCCCTCTTTCTTTGTGTCTCTCCCCTCCGTCTTTCTCTGTGTCTCACCCTCCCTCTTTCTCTGTGTCTCTCCCTCCCTCCGTCTTTCTGTCTGTCTCTCCCTCCCTCTTTCTGTCTCCCTCCCGCTTTCTCTCTCTCCCTCTCCCTCCCTCCCTCTTTCTCTCTCTTTCTCTCATTGTCTCTCCGTCTCTTTGTCCCTGTCTGTCTGACTCTGTGTGTCTCTGCCTCTGACTCTCTCTGTCCCTGTCTGTCTGACTCTGTGTGTCTCTGCCTCTGACTCTCTCTGTCCCTCTCATTCACATTTAGTTGCAGATTCTGCTCGTCTCTGAGCAGGTGAGATAATATCGAGAAGCGCTGGACCAGCAAAAACGTAATAGAATGTTCATATAGGTATCATCCTGTAGATTGTGTGAGAAACGTTTCATTGAGGTCTTTGGCCTCAAAATGTTACTTTTTAATGCCCTAGAACGCTTCGTTTAGAAGTTATTTAACGATGTAGATTCAAAATACTGCCGAATGTTGCAGGTTGCCTTTGACTTGAAATATTTAGTTTTGTTCTACAGCGCCAAGTAGTGCAGTTACTACAGAATTAACTTAAATCTTACGGCTGGGAAGAAAGATCTAGAAGTGCCAACTTTCATGCAGATCTGTCATACGGTGTCGGAAGTTTACACCAACATCCAGTTTTATGATTCACGTTCTCCATTGCCTCTGTCTTTTTCTTGCGTTTATCTTCATTTTCTCCTTTATTTTCGCCTTCGACTCCATTTGTCCTTCCCATTCTTTTTCGTATTCGTTTGTCCTTAGCTTTTCTCTTCGTCTTCACCTTCACTTTTGTCTTGGCTTTCATCTTCGCCCTCTTCCTCGTCTCCATCTTTGCTTTCATATTCACGGAAGCATTTGCTTTAATCTCTGCCTTTGTCATCCTGTTGCCATCAGTCTTGATCATCATTATCTTTCTTTTTATCGTGTTCTACCTTGTTTTTCTTTTTTCTTTATTTTATCTTTACTCTTTTCTTTCTTCTAATTGCTTATTATACACGTATGTTATAATTGCACTTTTTCATATCACCTAGTGACATCTTTTCCCAATTAACTTACTTTCCTTCTTTTCTCCAGTTCCTTTTCTTTCTAAACTTTTTGTTTATTTCCTCTCCCTTATTTCTCACCACCTTTCCTCTCTTCTTTCCACTAATTTCATAATCTTCTCTTAATTCATCCCTGTATTTTCTATTAGATCTTTACTTATTTCTTTTTACTCCTACTTTTCTCTCTCCACCCACATGTGATTTCTCCCTAATTTTCGCGACTGTGCTTGTCTTCGTTGTATATGAGTATCATATCTTTTTTCATATAATAATTATAATTTCTTCGTAGAGAAACGCGAGTTTTCGTCTTCTCGGATATTATTTTAACCTGTTCATACCTCCGTATCTTTTTTCCCTAATGTTAGTGGAACTTTCATCTGAAAAAATTCCTTGTTCTTCATTTCAGTGTTTTTCGTGCGAGAAACGAAATGTAAATTTATTAAGTACGTTAGGAACACCAAGTAGTTAAAAATGTCATTCAAAATCCATCGAAATTCTTAATTTAACATTTCTTGAATATGTTTTCTTAATTTCTTAAATATTTCGTGTTTATTTATGCAGAAGGATCATCCTCGCGACACAAACATTTCTACACACGATTGAAAGTAGTCGTCAACCATCGTTTTACTCCCATATATTTTGTTTCTGTGTCGCAATTTCTTTTTTCCAGCGCTTGCATCCCCAGATACAGCACGAGAGCAAGCGTTAGGTTGCTAGTGCTCTTGCAGCGTTCACGTTCTACCACTCATGCAATCTCGTATGCGATCTGGCTTGTTCGATGTTTCTTTTCGTAAAGATCGCGTGCTACAATGATTGCGAGGCATAAAAGTACATAAAACTCTCTTTATGGAAAAAACTAATTACTCATAAAGGTTATAGTTGCTTCTGCGGTTAATGAAACGTAAATAATAAAGTTCAGTTAAGTGCAAAGCAGATAATTTGAGCGACCTCAAAACTACGTATAGTAAAGATGTCAAGAATATCTTTCGTTTATTAGGCTGTAGTGTGCCACTATTGTAGCACTACGTAACAGTTTTATAAATAGCTTTCCGTAATATCTTCTTTTGCACATTGTGGCATGTATACCGCTTATTTGGCTGTAGCAAATTAAATAGTAGGAAAATGTAACGTACATGAGGGCTAAAATTGATTATCTAACAAGTAATATTTGCACTGTTAGTTTTGATTTGAAAATCAATATATTTCAATGAAATAGAGGCCCGTAATATTCTTACACCTTTCCTTGCAGTCAATATTAACTTTTAACCATATCACAATTACTTCATATTTTGCTTCCACGTTCTCAGAATTTGCTAGTCGATTCCTACTCTCATGTAACTCTTCCCACGCGAGCTGTATTGATTGTGTGCATATGTAGTCCGCCATTGCCTTGATTTATTTCCATAATGGCCACACAAAGTTTTTTATTTACATTAACATGATATGATATGATATGATATGTATAATAGAGAGCGTTGATCATGAAAGGCTAGTGAAATTAAAGGCAAGATATCCGAGGAAACCTACCACAATCGATAAGCTGTGGATCAGTCTCCCCTCCCGCGAAACAACTATGAAATAGCGTTATCGATTTCTCATATACAGTTGGTAACAGTCTTGTTTGTACAGTCCATAATTTGCTCGAAAATCGTTAATTTCAGGGGGAAAATTAATACTAATGAAAAATATATTACAAGAATAATTCCAGTTAGATAAAATGTAACTTTGTACACCTAGGGGAAATGGTCTTGAATTTGGAATTCATCAGCACATTTAGTCGCTCGGGAACTAGCCACTAAGAACGTTTCCAAGCAACAAAATGTGCTGGTGAACTTGAAATTCAAGGCCGTTTCATCTAGGTGTACAAAGTTACATTTTTTAAACTGGAATCATTCAATTATTTTGTAATATATTTTTCATTAGTATTAATTTTCCACTTAAAATTAACGATTTTCGAGCAAATTATGGACTGTACAAACAACACAGTTATGAACTGTATATGAGAAATCGATAACGCTATTTCAAGGTTGTTTCCCGGGAGGGAGATTGATCCACAGCTTATCGATTGTGGGAGGTTTCCTCGGGTATCTTGCCTTTAATTTCACTAGCCTTTCATGATCAACGCTCTCTATTATACATATCATATCATATAAATATAAATAGCAAACTTTGTGTGGCCATTATGGAAATAAAGCAAGGCAATGGACTGTAAAAACAAGACTGTTCCTAACTGTAAATGGAAGTCTCGTAATCGCGAAGAATTGGTCTGCGGCGGGGCGTCAACTGCACGAAGGCAAAACGTCATTGTGCCACTGACACACAGAGCGAACCAATTTGACATCTGCGGCGTGGAACGCGCAGCTTCGCCGTAACTGCGCTGCGCCGACGCTCCGAGAGCGCGCTCTGCTGTAGGACCGCCCCACTTGCGAGCGCGCGCGCGCGCGGCCACTCCGCGCAACTGTAAAACCAGCGGCGGCCGGCGCGAGCGCCGACGCACTCGTCATCACCAACGCCATCGACCTCGTCCCCTCAACTCCTTTTCAATGGTTTTCATTCAACGAGTTTACAGTAGCACCTGCAACTTCAATGAAAGCAAACTGTGTCACACTTTTAGGCCGATATACACATTACAGTTTTCGTGCAGATTCTTCATACAGTCCAGACTTTACGCTTTCTGCATGAAAAAAAATTATGAACATGCTCATAATTTTTCGTGTTGGAAGCATACAGTTGACTCCAGCGCCTCTAGCGGCAGACTCGTTCACTAACGGTAATCGGTCATGTCGATTTGTGGTTAGGTGTGGTCAAGGTTCGATTGTATGACGTGATTGTGATAAACTTCCTTTTCCCCAATTCCTGCCTTCCTATTTTTCTTCTCTCTGATCGCGCGACTTTTGGCTTTTATACTTCTAGATGTTACTAAATCAGCTAGAAAAACGTCGATGTTGAAAACCATCGATGTTGAAGAGCCTCGATGTTGAAAAACGTCGATGTTGAAAAGCATCGATGCTGAAAAGCATCGATGATGAAAAACATCGATGCTGAAAAACATCGATGCTGAAAATCGTCGATGGCTTTTAGTCGATGTATTTTTAATATCGATGTTTCAATTTCGAAGATGTTCGATATATTAACGTCGATGTGTCGCAACTGCCCGGCTGCCTCCGCGGCCGCCGCCGGGACGGACCCGCGCTCCTCCGCTAATACACTCGTCCCTCCCTTTAGAGGCGCGCGATGACAGCGGGCATCAATATCCGTCGCCGCAGAACTTATGGTTTTTCCGGTTTTGCGTGCTTTTTGTCCTCGCGCTCGCCGCCGCCGCCGCAGAAGAATGCTCGTAATGACCGCCGGAGCACCGCTTCCAGACGATACGGTCGGCGGTGGAGCAGGGTTGCCAGATAGGGGGATGTTTGTCCCCAAACTCTGGATTTTTTTTTTGTTCTGGGGAAGAATGGAGAACATAAGTGGTCAGGGAGTAAAAGTTCTTAAGTCAAAAATCTCAGTTTGGATAAAACAAGGGTTAGATTTTTGACCTACCGCTTGTTCCTACGGTAAACGCAATTTCTTAATGTTTTTTTCTCGTTAAGGAGGCAACATTTGAATTCGGGCGTTTTACTACAATAAAATATAGATACTTAACTTGTAGTTTCAAGTACTTAACCCAATTTTGCCAAAAATTGCCTTAAGAACTTTTACGCCGTGACCACAGATGTATTGACAGGGCAATATATGGGTATTTTGTGGGAAAAAAATATTTATGCGGAGTCGATACAGGAATATTATTCTCTCAATTGTTATTAATAAAACGTTATTTTCTCTCATTTTTCTAATTATCAAAAGTAGAAAAATAAACGACAGGCGTAGAGAAAGAAAAACGTGAGAAAAATGAAGATAGGGCTTCGAACAGCTCAATGGACAACGAATGGTTGATTTGAATTATTTGAATTTAAGGGGACTGCCAATAGAATGACGGTCAGGGATAGCTCATGTCGTTGGTCCATAATTCGGAGAATATTTTTCGTTAAACAAAGTTGGGGAATTTCGTTCCACTGAACAGGTTATTGGGGGTTAATTCCGTAGTAGTGGTGGGGAAAGAGCTCGCAATACATGTGGCAACCCTGCGGCGGAGGCTGCTCCGCGAAGAAGAGCACGTTAGAGGAAGCCGGAGCAAGTACGTAATGAAGAGGGTAGATACGTAGAGGGTTCTTGGAAAATGATCTCGTGGTTTATGGTACGGTGACGCGTGCAGAAATCGTGATAGCACAAAGGGAAGTGATGGCTGTTTTTGGGTCGGTGTGAGGAATGTTGTGGATGATAGCGTTCTACTTCTTGGAGAAATGTAGTAGATGTAGTGCCGCGGATGTGTGGCGCAATTACATTCCGTGTTTCCTTAGAAATGTGAGGTATTTTGTTGCCCTGTTTGGTTGTCCTTACTGACTCTGATACGTACGGAAACGAAAGTTGATCCTCTTAGGTTAGGATCAAAAATCAAGAAGTCAAATATATATCTGGAAAGAAAAGAAAGATCTACATCAATTAACCACTTCAAAAAGGAATATCAAGCCACAAACAAATCTACTCTTTCGAAACTTTTTTAATACGGTTTACAATTCAAAGTCGATGAATTGTAAACCATATTAACAAGATATTTGCGTTCTGGTTTTTGGTTGCGAACTGAAAATAATTTATTTACGTTTTCGAACGTGTTATTACATTTTATGAAACGTAAGTTGAACGCACTTGCGTCGAAATACATTGCTCCATTAATGAGATTGGGCTGCCAATTTATTTGCATACACGGAAGAGGGAAAAAAAAACAGTTACGCACCTCTGGTCGGGGCCGGAGCGTTCCGGAGCGCTGAAGTCAATCAACTTGGTTATTCATCGCTTCCTGCAAACGGCGCGGTCACTCGCCCCGCCCTGCGCCGCGCGGCCGTGGGTGGTAATTGCGCGTGGTCGCGGAGCCACTGCCCGCGTGAGTGCGCCCGGCCGACAGCGGCACACGCTGGCGTGGACCCGGCCCACACACGCGCGCAAGGGCAAAACATTCAAAATACTAGGAAAACCCGGCAGACGTTCTTCTGCCCTTCATCTCCCTCTCTCCCCTCCCATCAACCTTTCACTGTCTCTCCCTCCCTCCCTCCCTCTCTCTCCCTCCCTCTCTCCCTAACCCCGTCCTTGTCTGCCTCTTTCTCTGCCGCTCTCTGTCCCTCTCCTTCACATTTACTTGCAGATTCTGCACATCTCTGAGCAAGAAAGGTAATATCGGGAAGCGCCGGACCAGCAAAAATGTAATAGAATATTCTAAGGCCCTAGAACGCCTCGTTTAGGAGTTATTTAACGATATAGTTTCAAAATTCTGCCGAGTGTGTTGCGGATTGCATTAGACGAGACTATTTAGTTTGGTTTTACAGCGCCATGTTGTGGAGTTACGACAGAATTAACAGCACATATACCTTCCGAGTGAAAAAAAAAACACATAGGAGAGCCAACTTTCGTGGAGATGGGTCCAACGGTGTCGGAGTTTAGCTATTAGACAGATAGATAAATGAAGACTTTGGGGCAATAACATGATACGCCACAATACGTAATTTTAGAGAAAACCGAGAGGAGAAGTTTAGACATTGCATTTTACACATTGGGGATAAAGAACATTAATTTATATTGAATTTTTGTTTGACGATTTTTATATAAAGAAATGAAGCAGAGATAAAAAAATGTTCAACAGCAGAAACGTGTATCAAAGTGCGTCGAGTGTTCTAAGCAATGAGCTGTCTTTGTGTTTGCATATACATTTTTTTTAATTTCAAGCTCTCATATTTATTTTTTTCTTTCAACATAATATATGATTAATGTTAATTCTTATTCTAAAATAAATATGTAACTATGTTATGTATTCAATGTTATAATTCTGTTTTTGTATCAGAATTTCGTTTCCGTTTCTTTTTTATTTCGTTTCTCTCTCTCTCTCTCTCTCTCTCTCTCTCTCTCTCTCTCTCTCTCTCTCTTCGTATTGTCCATTCCCAGCACCTGCGTGTGATGCATGGCACTCTGAGAGTTTACGGTTTATAAGCCTCTTAACCTTTAGATTAAAGGACGCTTTGTGCTCTCGGTTTGTCGGCAAATGAATAGCTCTTCACGATGTTGTAGTGCTGAGAGTCTATTTCCGTTTGGCGTTCTTTGCTTCTGGAGTGGAACTCTCCAGAGAAGGGCGAACTCCACCTTATTCATCGTCATGGGGTCATCTCGGGGGAGTGGGTTTGGTTGATGAGGTACAAACAGCGTTCTTTGGTTCCAACACATGATCAGTTATATTTCATACTTTAACTTTCACAGTATTGTGATCCTAAGAGCTTTTCTTTTACAAACAACGCAAAGGAAAATAAAAAAGTGTATCACAAAACATCGATGTCAAAAAACATCGGCGTTAATACATCGATATTTAAATCATCGATGTATTGAAAACAGTCATCGATGATGCATTACTACTTAAAATGTATGTGACAGGGATAAAGACTGATTTTTGGCTAATGTCAGCCGTTGCCGGTTAATTCGTTCATTACCCGTTGTGTGTTAAAGTTGAATGAATGAAAAAACGATCATTTCAGACATCGTCCTGCTAATTTTGGCATTAACCTCATGGTGCTGGCTAAAACAAAGTGGTTGTACGAGACGTCCTATATGTTTGCGATAATTATTTAGACATACAAATGCGATGGAAATATCACATTGGACTGACTCACGGGTGTTTTATAAAAAAAAACAAACGCGGAAGGTTGAAAGCCGGATCCTCGTCACTGCATCTCGGGAATGTGTAACAAAGAGTCAAGTGAGGTGCTTCGTGAGGTTTGGTTATGTTAGCTGGTACACCATGAATAGAAATTTACGACTGAACTAGTGGAACTCAATACGACACTCCTTGTCTCTCACTAGCCTTAGAAATTCCATACTAGCAGTCTGATTCCTACTTATCACAGAATATCTATTTCTTTACACCGTAACGTACTTCACGTTCACTTGCCAATTCCTGTTGCCTAGTATGCATTTCATCTGGCTAAACTATACCTGAAAGTATTTCTAATTCTGACTTTATCCACTCATTGTGGAAAATGTGAAAGTTAATAGGCTAATTCAGTATTTAACCATATACGGACATTAGTCGTAACAAACACACAAAGTGATGTAATATAAGGTATAAATAATACGGGGTTCATATCATTTAGACATTTTCTTGGAGTCTTAATTAAACTTTGTCATTTGGAATTAGTTTAAGTGCGTCTGTTATAGGTACCACAGGTCATTTTTGTTGTATTTGGAATTTTTCCTAAAACGGGAATACTTCATCCTGTTGTATACTTTGTGAATTGTTTAATTATTACAAAGCACTCATATCGTCGCAAATTACATAAAGCCAACTCACGTTTTTAATTGATACGTGGAGATTTTCAAAAGCAGGGAGAGGGGTCTTGTGTATCTGGACGTTGATCTATGCAGTCAAGACGTTTTTTGCCGATATTCCTCTTTAATCGATAATGTTAGTTAAGATAAAATGAGATGAGATTCTAGTGGTAATGATTTCACGAACTTTAATTCCCCTTTTTTTCAAAATTTGTCCTAGTTTTTAAACCGTAATTATATGCATTTTCGTTCCGTGCAGCGCCAAAATTATAGGAGTAGCAGGCATAAACAACTCCATTACATTGTTATTCCATCCGCGAATTTCCAACAAGTTCAAGACTTGGGTTACACAGTCATTGTGAAGGGAAAAAAGTTAACTCCAACGTGCGGTGTATGTGGTTATTACAGCGTTTTATTGCAGACCTGCGCGCCTGCTCCCTGGGATCCCGCACTGTGCATTCCGACGAAAGGACAATGCCCCGACCATGACGAGTCTCTTCGCAAATACGCAAATTGTACCAAGACAAACAATGCCCCTTCCTCGGTTGGTGTTCCACAAGGCTCGAGAATGAAACATTGTTGAGCGTACTTGTCTCTCATGTACTAAATATGTTGCTGCTTTGTGCGTCGAGATTCCACAAAGCAGAAAATTTTGAGGAATATGGGGTTTACTTCTCTGAAGTAACCCTAAATAGTGTGTACCAATTCTCTTGTATCTTTGCATTTAGGATGAATAGATACCGACGTTTTTGTTGAGAACCATGACTGGAAGTTTACGAATATCCAAATGTCCATATGTTCACTTCGCATTACATTCACACAGGATTTGATCATGTTGCTGCTTTGTGCGTCGAGAATCCACAAAGCAGTCGAAGAAAAATGAATTTATTTTTCTGAAGAAACTATTCACAAGCATTCAGTTGCTTAAATCTTGTCATTTAAGATTAATGGATGTCGAATTTATCATTTAACCACAAGCAATAAACACAGTGTCCAAATATTCCAAATGTAATATATTTACATCGCATTACATAAACAAAGAGACTCTTAAATATATAATTAAACCGCAATTGCTTATAAGCATGCGGCAATAAAGACAAATGAGATGCATGAGCCAAATAAAGATCTTATTGACCTTTAACAGTATATTTAGAGATATGATTCTTTTCATTGCACCCTATTATCGCATTTTTTGGTATTGTTGTTGCGTTCTTTCTCATGAGCTTTGCAGCCTTAATAGGATATACCTGTCACTGTAGAAGGTGATTTAGTCACTTAGATGTTAGTACCGTAATCTGCATGTGAAACAGCTGTACTATGACTATACAAACGTGCTCTGCAACTCACACGAAGCGAACAAGTTCCCGCATAAGGCCGGATATGGCGCATAAAGTCTCTCGCGCACTGTACCGAACTCGTTTCTCCTAGGAACTTCGTTGTTTATGGCAAGAGAGATTCGAATTTTACGGAGCATCTGGTGAAGTAAAGTAGTCATAAAAGCACTTGTATGACTCGAACCCGAACACCTCGCCTAGGCAAAATAAATTCGGAAAAAAATATTTATTGACGAACATAAATTCCAGTAAGTATAAAAGCATCTTTCGAATTTCTACGTAAAAAAGGCTTAAAATTCGACAATTCTGCGGAATATAACGTCTGGCTGGCTAGCATCAAAACTATATGTTCACACATTTTAACATTTTTGTCTAATGCAAATTTTAATTTCTTTTAATTGCATGTCAGTCTGTTTACTGTCAAAATTCCTTTTAACCCTAAAGAGTATTTTGTATTGTTCGTTAATTAAGTCATATGCAATAACAATTTGGTATAACTCTCATTTTCTTGTCTTTCACAGTCAATTTAAACGAAACGCCAAAAATGCCTGCATGGATTTAACATTGCTTTAATAACAACAATAAAAGTATTTCCATTGAGATATCATTTTGCCTGATAAACCCCGTTGTAAAATACAAACAAGTTTGTTAAATTTAAAAGGTAGCAACGAAAAACATCATTATTCATTAATATAATTTTCATTTTACTGTGTGTAAAAAAAAAGTATTTAAACACTAATATTATAATAATTCAAAAATCGTTACTACAAAACATTGTGCTAAAAATGTATAGTTCTATAAATAGAAAAACAATGCCCGCGGTTGTTACGCGCTGGTTTGGTCCCTTTTGAGGCCACTGTGCATCATGCAAAGCGATGTTAATAATAAATAAATAAATGTCTTTATTAGTGGCGAGTCTCAGGCCATTTAGCCTGCTCTTCCGCCTAACCACTTCCAAAAAAAATTATTAGAATAATGCATGATAAAAATGAGGTCATTCAATGAGAAATATGTGATAAATACGTGAATGATCGTGTCCTTCGACTGGAAGATAATTTCCGTGGGCCAAACTGTCCGCAGAATCGGTATTGCCCTATAACTCGTTCGCAACGAACCGCTCGCCGCGCAAGCTGGCAGCCTAATTCTGAAGTGATAAACGAGTGGAGTCAGTCACGCGCAGTGGAACGGCTCGTGCGCGGGCGAAGGCGAAAGCGGGAGAGTTACGCCTAGTGATGGCAAGTTTTAGCAAAACATCGGTACATCAACTGAAGACTTTCGATGTCTAAGGAAACATCGGCCAAAAAATCGATCTTTAAATTGTCAAAATGTTTTTTCTTAAATACGATGAAACATATCGAAGTAAAATGTTCTGGTTCTGATGTGATGCATAACACGTCAATATTATTTTAAAGTATATTCTGCCTGAAATGTGACTCGTAATTTTCTAATCAACGTTCAATGTAGTCAGGGTTTAAATAGCAGGATCCTGCGAACTTCAAACCCGCCCGGAAACATTAGAGTTTGTACATGTGATTTGAGTCACGAAGATCCTGTGATAGAGGAAAATTAAATGCAGTGAACGCATTAGGGCACGTCCTTTAGAAGATTTTATGAATAAAATTTTTAAAACACAAAAGACACAACCCATTAATTTCTGATTTGTATTCAGTAAAATATCTCACATTCTGTTTTCCTTTTACATTTCCTTTTTAACCCCAGGTTTTGTCTGCAAATGTTTGTTCATTTGAAGTTCAAATGAATCATCTCACGTTCATTTGAACCAGTAGTGTCATCACGCATTTTGTGTCCGCTTACAATTTGGCACCTCGAGACTCAAAACACTGAGCCCACACATTTTGTGGATGCGGTCGTGTTCATTTCCCGAAGAACATGCTGTCCATCTCGAGCCCCTGCCCGGGGCCACGCGGCACGCAGGAAGGCAGGCACGCCTTTGGGACGCGCAACCTCGCGCGCGCCGGCGGTTATCTGCACATCGCGTTCGCGCCGGCGGCGGCGGCCGCGAAGACGCGTGAGCGCCGTTTATACTCCACACACGCAGCCATTCAATAATGCAGGAGCCAACCGCCCTCCTGTCCACCCACCCACTCGCTCGCCCGCCCACTCGCTCACCCGCCCACTCGCCCGCCAGCCCATTCGCTTGCCCATCCGCCTGCCCCCTCCCCGCCCGCCCTTCAGCCAGCCCACTCACCCCGTACGCCCGTTCACAGGTCCGCCGTACTCCTCCACAGGCCCACTGGTTTGGGTGTCCACTCGCCTGCCAGCCCACTCTCAACTCCCTCGTCTGCCCTTTCTCACGTCTGCCCGTTCTCACGAATCCTCGCTCTTTCACCATTCGCCCCTTCGGTCTATCGCTCATTCACTCCGTTCCTCACTTCGCCTGCTCGCCCTCTCGCACACGCTAGCCCTCTCGCCCGTCCTCTCGCCCGCCCTCTCGCCCGCCCTCTCGCCCGCCCTCTCGCCCGCCCTCTCGCCCGCCCTCTCGCCCGCCCTCTCGCCCGCCCTCTCGCTCGCCCTCTCGCCCGCCCTCTCGCCCGCCCGCGACCTTCGCACAGCACTCAGAGATCGCAGGCGCAGATAATTAAATCGCTCTTTGGTTTTCGTTCTCGGCCGCGATCGCAAAAGGCGAAAGCCGCCGGCCGCCGCGGCGCGTAGCAGCGCAGCGTATAAGGGGGCCTTGCTCCTGCCGCCGGCAACCCGATGGCTGCGGGGAGTGCGTTGCCACACCGGCGAACGCGCGGGGTTGGTTTTTGAGTGGCGGTCGCAGAGGTGCAAAAGGAAAGGAATGGTGTGCAATGGAAAGTGAGAAGGTGTCTGTATGTTTTTCGGTTTAGCAGAGCGAAAGAGGGAAGTTCATCATTCCTGAATGATGTAATGCTGTTGTAGTTACATTCTTAGAACCAATGCGACACAACGTGTTTGAAGTAATTCAATCAAAATATTATGAAAGATGTAGCGTGTGTATTTCACATATTCCTTTGAAGGCATGACACTCATTGATACACTTCAGAAAGATATAGTCGATGAGTGAGGATGAAACTGTATCCATAACAAATAAATTTACTAGCGATTTGGGCAAAATACTAGGGTTCCAATGTATGTTTCAGAGATAAAAATTAACTTTATTCCTACTTAATTGTTTGCAATGGGAAAAAATGCAATTTAAATCACTTTTAAGTTGGCATGTAAATTCATGTCCTTTGAATACCAAAATACAGTTTTAGAACAAATAGAGTAAAAATCTATCAATCGCAAAATATTGGACAAAGATATACAAAGAAACAGGGCGATATTAAAGAATATATGATCAAAAATTAAAAATAAAAGGACAGTTGAGATGAAACAAAAACCGTGACCTGTGCGACACCCAGCACGTGTCGTGTCATGTATTTTAGATGCCTTCCGCTCGAATGATTCGGACTGGGAAAAGCGGTCAGAGTGGTTTCGGGCTGATTCAGGGAATGGATCAACTCAAAATTTCGTGTGCGGAGGCCTTTTCTCATTTATTCGCGTTTATCCACGTTGGCATCGTGTTCTTGGTACGCTCAACAGACTTTCCTGCGTATTTCGTTGAGTCCTTGAATGGCCATGCACTTTTTCTCGACGCATGTTGAAAGGTGTTGTAAAATGCAAGAAGCCCTGCGGAAACTCATTGCATTCTTGTCGAGTGACATCACCTGTTTTTTAGAATACACTGAATGTGACACGAAACGTGTCGGAAAACAGCTTCAGAAACTGTTGGAATTCTTTATCAAATCAGACGTCCTTTCACTGTTGTGCGACGTAAGTGAAGTCTTCAACATCAAAACGTCATAACTGTACAGAAAAATTGATTTTTTTAGAGAAATAAAATACGAACTTCATGTTGTATTATTCATATTAGGATTGTGAAATTTAGAATTGTGTTAGTTTTGTAGCTGATGGTTTTCGTAAAAATAAGTATTTGTGAAGATATATTGCATACACTTTCTGATCTTTTTTAGTTACATCTGTTCAGAAAAGCGGAAATTTAATCAAAATTCTTTGTTGCTTTATTCTCTTCATGATAACTCAAGAAACACGTTAGGCACTTGACATAACGTAGCACAAAACTAATGGATTATGTATTTATTTATTACCCTTAGTCATACAGTTTTGCTTTATGTTACTGCAACATGTTTGGTCACTGTAAAAAAAACGTCTTTCATCACACACATCGTCGCATCATCCACTATTCATTTTTTCCGAGGAAAGAGCAATAAACGGCTAGTGAAGCTTATGTCTCCTGCCGATGCAGTCGCGATGGAGGCGTTGGGCCTGCGTGTGCAACATCCATTAATTCCTGCATGGCTTTGTCGCCGAGTGGGGGCCACCGCCCGATGGAGAAAGACGGTGTGCGATGGAGGGAGACTGGGTGATGAAAGAGGGCGATGGGCGATAGATGAAGACGAAGGGTGACGGGAAACGATGGGCGATGGAGAGAGACGATGGGCGATGGAAGGAGGCGATGGGCGATGGAAGGAGACGGTGGACGATGTAGAGATACGGTGGCCGATGGAGGGAGGCGATGGGCGATGGAAGGAGGCGATGGGTGATGGAGGGAAACGGTGGACGACGGACGGAGGCGATGGGGGACGGTGGACGATGGACGCAGGCGATGGGAGACGATGGGAAATGGAGGGAGACGATGTGCGATGGAGGAGGGAGACGATGTGCGATGGAGGAGGGAGACGATGTGCGATGGAGGAGGGAGACGATGTGCGATGGAGGAGGGAGACGATGTGCGATGGAGGAGGGAGACGATGTGCGATGGAGGAGGGAGACGATGTGCGATGGAGGAGGGAGACGATGTGCGATGGAGGAGGGAGACGATGTGCGATGGAGGAGGGAGACGATGTGCGATGGAGGAGGGAGACGATGTGCGATGGAGGAGGGAGACGATGTGCGATGGAGGAGGGAGACGATGTGCGATGGAGGAGGGAGACGATGGGCGATGGAGGAGGGAGACGATGGGCGATGGAGGAGGGAGACGATGGGCGATGGAGGAGGGAGACGATGGGCGATGGAGGAGGGAGACGATGGGCGATGGAGGAGGGAGACGATGGGCGATGGAGGAGGGAGACGATGGGCGATGGAGGAGGGAGACGATGGGCGATGGAGGAGGGAGACGATGGGCGATGGAGGAGGGAGACGATGGGCGATGGAGGAGGGAGACGATGGGCGATGGAGGAGGGAGACGATGGGCGATGGAGGAGGGAGACGATGGGCGATGGAGGAGGGAGACGATGGGCGATGGAGGAGGGAGACGATGGGCGATGGAGGAGGGAGACGATGGGCGATGGAGGAGGGAGACGATGGGCGATGGAGGAGGGAGACGATGGGCGATGGAGGAGGGAGACGATGGGCGATGGAGGAGGGAGACGATGGGCGATGGAGGAGGGAGACGGAGGAAAAGAGGGTGGATGATAAAAGGCGACAGTGGGTGCGTGGCCAGGGGAGGCTGGCTGGCCGGAAGGGGGGAATAGTGGGCGGGCGGCGGGCGTCATGCCGGGGCAGCTGCGGTCGTTTGTTGGACAGCCACCTGGCCGCTGCAGAGCCGCTGCCCTGTAATTTCATGTGTCCTCGCCTCTCTGCCGTTCTTGCACCTTCGCTGTGCTTTTCCTCATTGCACCTCTTTTTGTTAATGTTCTTGGAGCTTTTGATTCGGTGTGAACCTCGACTTGTGAACCTCATTGTTTCAAAATGTGATATATTCAGTAATAGTTGTGATTATTTTCTGGTTATAAGTTTTCTGTGCTGTAAGTAACATATTTCAACTTGATTCATTGTCTGGCAATTGTAGTTTGTACGTTTTTGGAGTTACCTAGATTTCACCAGTTCACATTCAAATATAGCGAAATCTAAAATGAGAGATTAAAACTCTTACCGACAAGCGTGCACTCTAAACCGCGGGGGATATCAGAAAACAAGCCGTATTAATAGAAGCTGCCTTGAAAATCTGTTGTGAAATTTTGTATCACAATTTAAGGTAGATTTGTATTTCAAAAATCGAAGTTTCCGTTAGGAAGCAACCATTGGAACACACGCTTTTTCCAGCAGATTATACACGAGGCGGAGCAGTATCCTAACAAACGGGCCACGCACCACCCGCGATATTTTCTCCCTCTTCCTTGTTGTATCCCCACCCCTTATACACACATACTTATACTAACATGCACTCCACTACCACACTTTCCGGGAGACCGGTCGAGAGCTTAGAGCTTGCCCCGGCTGGGGCGGTGCACGGTGCGATACCTTGTTTGGGGAAAACCTCGCTAGCCGACGGTAGGTTGGCGCCGGACCTCGCCATCCCGCGGGGGAAGATCACCTCCACCGCCAGAGGAAAAACCCGCGCTACACTTACGGGAATACTGATCTTATGTGTTGACGCGCCCGGAATCGCTAACAATTAATCCAGCAGAGATTCGGTTTATTTTTCCCCTCGTGTAAATTCTAAGGCGTCTTGTGAACGCGTGCGACCAACCGCGGTGGCGGTGGCCTGAGCAGCGCTGCTGTGCCGGGAGCCTAGTGTGGGCGTCGCGGCGCCGGGCGGTGACGAGGAGCGCATGCAGATGGCGCTGGTCCTCTGAGAAACAGTTGCGTGCGATCGGGCGCTTGCAGCCCCACCGCGCTGCGGTGGCCGACAGCTCTAAACTGAAAGAGAGGTTTTGATCATTCGTACATTAACCACTTAACATAAAATCATTTAACAAAAAATTTAAAAGCCCGAGTATACTCGTGTTCTTTTCGAACGTGTGGTAGAAAATTGGAAATTTTTGGAACGCCTTTCGTTTAATAATTGTTAATTTAAAGAGACGTGATATCGTTAGAGCTCAAAAGTTAATTGTTTTCGGAAAAGGTTTCTTAAGACTAATATAGATGAAGTTTTTTTCCTATTTCCTCTTTTCTTATCCTTTTCTTCTCTTCCTCATTTCGTTTCTGTGTGCACATAATTGATTCGTATTCGTCGTGGATTCATTATCTATTCCAGACATTTAATATTTGTTTCCTTCTTTCAGAAAAGCCTTTTTCCTTATGTTTGACATAGGATTGGAGCTTTTGAAATATTTTTGTGACTTCACTTTTGCCAGCAAATTTATTTGCTATATAAACTACTTTTTTTAAATCCTAGAGAAGGCTTAAAAAATCCGAAACTTTGCCGTTTTAAGATTTTTTATCTACACTCAAGATATTTCCTGTTAATTAAGAATGGATATCAAGAAACCTAGTGCGTGTATTATGTATGTAATGCTTTCAAAACATGGAGATGCTCGTGAGTACATTCCCACTTGTTCACTAGCAATTCCAACCTTGAGCTGTACATTGAGAAGCGCATTCGCAGCATCTCCTGCGGGAGGCAACCAGCGAGCCAGTACCGCACCGGCGGCGCAGGTGGCGACGGCGGCGGGGCGGCGGCGGCGCCGGCCCGCACCGACACGTAATCGTGGAGTTAATTGTATCTTCGTGCGGCCCTGCTCCGGGGGCGCTTATGGAAATCGCGGGCGATGGCGTGTCCGAGATACCGCCGCTGCGCGCCCCGCGGACGCGGCGGAGCGGCGCGAGGGCGGAACGAGGCGGAAGGCACGCCGCGGGGCGGCCGCCCCCGCGCCCGCCCCGCCTACGCCGCTGCTCCTGCTTCCGCGCCTGCCTCCTCCGCCCCTCGCAGCTGCACCGCTCACCCCCGCTTCCGTTCCCGGTACCCACACACTCACCTCCGTTCCAGACCCAGCACCAGACCTCCGCTGCCGCCCTCGCTCCCCGCTCTCCAGGCCGCCCTCGCTGCCGCCCTCTCACTCTACTCGCTTCCCTTCCTCGCTCCCGCCCTCGCTCCGCCCTCGCTCCCGCCCTCGCTCCCGCCCTCGCTCCCGCCCTCGCTCCCGCCCTCGCTCCCGCCCCTCGCTCCCGCCCTCGCTCCCGCCCTCGCTCCCGCCCTCGCTCCCGCCCTCGCTCCCGCCCTCGCTCCCGCCCCTCGCTCCCGCCCTCGCTCCCGCCCCCTCGCTCCCGCCCTCGCTCCCGCCCTCGCTCCCGCCCTCGCTCCCGCCCTCGCTCCCGCCCTCGCTCCCGCCCTCGCTCCCGCCCTCGCTCCCGCCCTCGCTCCCGCCCTTCGCTCCCGCCCTCGTTCCCGCCTTCGCTCCCGCCCTCGCTCCGCCCTCGCTCCCGCCCTCGCTCCCGCCCTCGCTCCCGCCCTCGCTCCCGCCCTCGCTCCCGCCCTCGCTCCCGCCCCTCGCTCCCGCCCTCGTTCCCGCCCTCGCTCCCGCCCTCGCTCCCGCCCTCGCTCCCGCCCTCGCTCCCGCCCTCGCTCCCGCCTCGCTCCCGCCCTCGCTCCCACCTCCACTCGCAACTCTCCTCCGGCTGCCTCCATCCCTTACCCCATCTCTCTGGCTCTCGCCCTCTGCTCCTGCTCCACTCACTCGCCTCAGCGCCAGCTACTGCTCCCGTTCCACTTTCGTTCCGCCTTTACCCCGTCTTCGCCTCCGTTCCCTTCGCATCGGCCCTGTGCCCCCGCCTCCCCCTCGCTCTCCCCCTCGCCCTCCCCCCTCGCCCTCCCCCTCGCCCTCCCCCTCGCCCTCCCCCTCGCCCTCCCCTCGCCCTCCCCTCGCCCTCCCCCTCGCCCTCCCTCGCCCTCCCCTCGCCCTCCCCTCGCCCTCCCCTCGCCCTCCCCCTCGCCCTCCCCTCCCCCCCTCGCCCTCCCCTCACCCTCGCCCTCCCCCTCGCCCTCCCCCTCGCCCTTCCCCTCGCCCTTTCCCCTCGCCCTTCCCACGCCCTCTCCCTCGCCCTCCCCCTTGCCCACCGCCTCCGCTCTGGTATCCGTTCCCGCCAATCTCCCGCCACCGCTCTGCCTCTGCTCCAACCTTCTCAGCGCCGTGGCGTCTTCTGGACGTGTTGACAACCGGCTTTTTGATGTTCAAGCGGAGATGCGGCGCAGCCCAGTTGCAGTTGCCAACTTTGAAAAATTTGCTTATCCTTGTTGTTTTTGTCACAAACACCTTACAGATGTTATGTGCGATATACCACCCAAATATATTCATGTAGATATTTAATATTCCCATTATTAGAAACCGAATTTTCATCCAAGATGTATTGAATTGCAAAGACGGTCCTGACGTACCCAGTGTGTAATGTTGATGTTTAATTTTGGCAGCTTCATCCCTATCTTGTTGATGCAGCCGGCGTTGCATTTGCTCTTTGTTGATCATCAATCGAAATAGCAATTCAAAGTTGCGATGTTTCTTTTTCATTTCGCCTGAATTGGGCAGGGCGTGAATACCGCGAAAATATACAACGATTAATTTGAGATCGTATAATTCGATTTTTCATCTCTTCTCGTGAGTTTGGTTTCGTTTATTAATATTTCGCATTTCCTATTGTCTTTGTTTTTGATCCGTTCTCTCTCGACTTTAAACGCCTGTGAACTATTTCTTTCTTACTTACGTATGCTTATGATATACTTCTATTTTTTTAAATTTCAATTCCATTTTCATCATACTGTATAACCTTTTAATACCTATTACTTCCAATATCAATTCCTTTTTCTTCAATGAATTTTAATGTCTGTAATTGGCTTAATTCCCATTACATCATCTAACTGTCTTCTCACCTTTAAAGATAATTCTGTATGGTTATCTCTGTGTGTATTATTTGATCACTTCTTCTGATTCCCCATCCATTTATCTGCGTGCCTATTTATGTTGTCCTTTTGATTCCTTTCGTTTGGTTGTTCCTCTTCCGCCTTGTACGCTTTTTCAACGCCTTGCGTGTTTTTTGCTTGCCTTTCCTCTTCCTTCTTGCCTATTCCTCGATGGCCTCATGTGCTCGTGGCCTGAGGCGCTGCGGGCGGGCGAGGAGCGTCAGCCGGCGGAGAGCAGCCCCGCCCCCTCGCTGCTCCTCCGTCTCGTTATCGATAGGCCGTCGACCGCGCCTCGCCCACCCACCAACGCCTTCCCCCACACTTCGCCTGGCCACCCCTTCCCCCTTCGCCCTCTTTCCCTTTACCACCCTCCGCCCCCCACCCGCCCGTCCTGCGCTCCATTACCCCATCCCCTTTCCCCGCCCCTTTCTCACTGCTTTTCCCAGCCTTTCCCCCGTCTCCTTCCCCCACCTCCTTCCTCTGCTCCCTTCTACCACTCCGTTCCCCATCCCACCCTCTTCCACTGCCCCTTCTCTAACCCCCTTCCTCCGCTCCCTTCCTCTACGTACTTTCCCCGCCGTCTTCTCCATCCTCTTTTCTCCGCTCCCTTCCTCTCGTCTCTTTCCCAGCCCCCTTACCCGCTCTCTTTCTCCGCTCCCTTTCTCCGTCCCCTTCCCCCACTCTCTTTCACCCTTTCCTTTCTCCGTCCCCTTCTCCCGCTCTCTTTCTCCGCTTCCTTTCTCCGTTCCCTTCCCCCGCTCTCTTACTCCGTCCCCTTCCCCCGCTCTCTGTCTCCGCTCCCTTTCTCCGTTTCCTTCCCCCGTTCCCTTCCCCCGCCCTCTTCCTCTGGTCCCTTCCTCCACCCCCTTCCTCTGCTCCCTTTCCCCGCCCTCTTCCTCTGCTCCCTTCCGCAGTCCCCTTCCCCGCTCTGTTCCTCCGCTGGCTCCCTCCGGTCCCGTCCTCCGCCATCCACGCCCACCCGCTCCCACTGTCACCCGCTGCCAGCGCACCGTGCACGTCCACGACAAGCGTGCACCTCGCCGACCGCGCCTGCGCAAACCCTACAACTGGCGCGCCGCGGCGGGTCAAAGGAACGCAGATCCTCTCTCTTCAGCGCCCTCCCCTCATTCTCATGCGCGAAACAGAGTGGGGAAATATTGAGCTGTATGTTTACTTGTGCAGCAGAAAGAATTGATTATATATTTTCAACGCGGAACATTCAGAATAAATGAGATTCCTCTATTGCCAATAATTCTTTCTTTGTCTGTAAATATCATGGTGCTTTAAAAGTGATTTTATGGTCTCCTATTAGTACGTCACTTGTAACAACCACGATGATTGTTTTTATTTGCGTCGTATGTACTTAATTACATTACTGAAATATCTTCTACGTGATTAACAAGTACTAATAGTGAGCTGAAGGGGTCGTTTCTTGAAGAATTTCATTCTCGAAATGAGCCCCTCAACTCGAATGAACGGTACTTGCTCGGGAAACTGCGGAACACGAGTTCGCAAGAGGAACCAGCCCATAATTCGCCCGAAACAATCCGACCCGAGCAACTGAACTCGGTACGAAAAAGCAAACAAAAAAAAACAAAAGAAAACAAGGAGCGTAACATTTATCGCCCTTCAGACATTTTCCGTTCGATAGAATCCTATCAAGAAAAAACATCGCATTGACCTCGGCGTCGGTTCTCGAATTTACGACTGGAAAGCACGGAACAATTTATTCCCAAAGCTTCTTCAGCGCTGCGCTCCGCGCTTCCGCGTCAACCCGTTCCCGGCGAACGGTGCCGCCCCGATGACCTCCGAGACCGCTCCGCCCCCCTCCCCACGGACCCCTTCAATCGGCTCCCGGCGCCGCCGCTAAGCTGCTCGAATTAGCGAAAATCCTCAGGGTCGGTTTCTGGGCCAAAAGTCTGGTTCCCATCCAATATTTTTGGTCAGAAATTGGCAGCGTATGAAGGAAAGAAATAATTTAACCCATACGTTACCCGACCCAGAGATTAGCATACGTAAACCAGAACTATTGGATGCTGTTTAGTATCGTGGTTGACATAAAAACTTTCAGCTCTACCCGCGAATGTTAATCAACCAATTCCATGTCTAAACATTAAGAACTTGTTTCATAAATATACCAGCGGAACTCGGCAGGCATTGTCCTGCTCTCCATCTCCCTCTCCCTCCATCCCTCTCTCTCCACGTTTCTCTCTTCGTCTCTCTGTCTTCGTCTCTCTCTGTCTTCGTCTCTCTCTGTCTTCGTCTCTCTCTATCTTCGTCTCTCTCTATCTTCGTCTCTCTCTGTCTTCGTCTCTCTCTGTGTCTTCGTCTCTCTCTGTGTCTTCGTCTCTCTCTGTGTCTTCGTCTCTCTCTGTGTCTTCGTCTCTCTCTGTGTCTTCGTCTCTCTCTTCGTCTCTCTCACTGTCTCTGTTTCTCTCTGTCCCTGCCTCCCTTTGGCCTTGTCTTTCGCTGTCTGTCTCTCTGTGCCCATCTCTCTCTCTCTCTCTCTCTCTCTCTTGGGAACACACCTAAATTTTAATTTTAAAAAAACCAGTAAGTATTCGGGATTGTGTGCAATAAAAGGAACTAGGAATTAGCTATTGAAAAACGACAAACGCTCCAGCCTCTTCCACGCGCGTTATGGCCGCCGCGCCGCCGTCGCTGCCTCGGCGCGGCGCGGGCGTCAGATGCGGATTGATGGATCGCCGGACGCCTCGTCGGAATGCGCGGCCGCGACCCTCCGCCCCCCCCCCATCCGCCCCCGGGGCACCGATGGGGGCGCTAGGAGAGGAGCCTCTTGGGCCGCGCCTGGACACGGCCGCCTCTGTGCAGAGGGCGCGTGGAAGCTCACGCATGTGAAACGCGAGGGAATTGACTGGGAGAGACAGGTTCGAATCACGACGGTGGCAGGATTTTAGACACTGGCCTTGTCAGCTAAGTCAAATTCATTCGCTGTCTGGAGGAGAATTCTAGCGACCGGCTGCTCTGGGATTTCTGTGGTTTCTCCGATCAAGACCGTACCCTAGCCAGGGGCGGATCCAGCTGATAATTTTGGAGGGGACCATCATAGATATTTGTTAAATAATAAACATTTGTTATTATATTGTATATTATTTTTGTAGTGTATATATGATGCTATACAATATAATGTTTAAAAATAATAACATAATTCTAACATAAATATTTCAATTAAATTTACCAAATAATAGAAGATAACAAACGAAAACTCCAGGCTTTTGGGGAGGCCATGGCCCCCATGCTCCCTTGCCTGAATCCCACACTGACTCTAACAAACTCGCCACGGACCGCGCGCCGATCATTCCCACTTCTTTCTTGCCCTATACTTCCCCTTACACACCCTTACACTAACATGCACTATACTACCAAGCACGGGCGGAGACGGGTTGGGAGCTTAGAGCTTGACCCAGCTGGGGCGGTGCCCCGCTGGTAGGAGATGCCTGGATGGAGAAAACCCCGCCTCCTCCCGAGCAAAAACATGCTCCACACGTACGGGGATAATGACTAGTAGTTGACGCGCCCGGAATTACTAACAATCAATCAACGAGGGAATTGTAACCACCTGATTGTGACGCACACCAAGCGGAAGACATTCTTGCATACTTAGTGTCACTGACGCTCAATACCTTGCCGAAATTCCTTGGCGGCGAGGTAAATATTTTATATACATTCATTGATTTATATTCATGTTGGTTAAAAACGGGGACACTGTTATAAAACATGTCGACATGTAAGTAATGGATTGTAATATGACTATTTGTAACTACGAAATATGTCTATTTTCGGTTTTATGTTTTGGAAGTTGTGGTTATGCAAAGCACCTGAAGAAGCTTTTTTAAAGATAAAAATTGGCGAATTTTTGAATGACCCGAGACTTGCTAGCGTCGGCGCACGGTTGCCTAGTAACGGCAGCGTGTGCGCATGCGCAGCCCTCGAGGGTCACGTGGGTCAATCGCGGGAGTGGGCGACACCTAGAGGCCCACGCGCGCTTCCTCCTTGAAAAAGATGTTGCGCGCGCCTTTAACAAATTTCACAGATACCGCCGACAAATTATCGGGCGCCGAGGTTAATGTTCACGTTTTTCATACGGCTCTTGATAAAGGCGTACCATTTCTTTAAGGATAAATCAACGAAACTGCCGGTAAGCAGCCATTAAACAACCTCGGCTGACGGTGAAGATGAAACTTTGCCAGTAACGAACTATCGTGCACGCCAACGTAATGGTCATTATAGTGATTAATTCAAATAAACTAAAATGAATGGACAATATATATGGCTTTCGTGATCGAAAAAATAGTAAATAATAGCAAAAAATAAATCTTTTCGATTAGTAGTGTGGTAACATAATGTACGTTTCATTGAATATTAGGAAATTTTGAGAGTTCATAAGCAGATAATTCCACAAATAATTAATTTAACCAAGATTACAGTAAAAATGTAGCATAAATGAACTGTCATTTCGTTTACAGTAGAAATAAAAATCTATATATAATTACCAAAAAACTAAAAACTGAATAAAAACGAGGTTTTCGTTAGTATTTCGTTTCCCTTTAAATTGTATCGATGGTGTAAATATACTCATTTGATTTATTTATCGCGTAATAAGAATGTATTTAAAATTTGCATTTATCGATGGTGTAAATATACTCGTATATATTTTATGCATCGTCCATCTAGAACATGGAGGGTAAAAATATTACTTGTATTATTTGGAATTTGTTATTAATTCATTATTTATTATTATTATTATTATTATTATTATTATTATTATCAATCATCTATTTTTTGTGAATTTGTTATGAATGGATCTTGGCCGTGAATGAATCGACCAATTCCTTGGATTCGTATTCGGTAATTGACTACCACACCTTGATCATCATGGAGCCCCTACAAAATTCCATCGATTGATTCCAGGAGCTTCAACTCGTGATTCCAGAATTCAGTTCGTGATTCCAGGAGCTTCAACTACAGAGGTCATTAGTCCCGTAAGTGTAGCGCGTGTTTTTTCTTCGGGAGGTGGCGGTGATCTTTTCCCCGCTGGATGGCGAGATCCGGCGCTGACCTATCGTCGACTAGCGGGGTTTTCCCCCCTCAACCAGATATCTCGCACCAGCGGGGCACCGCCGCATCCGGGACAAGCTCTCAGCTCCCGACCGGTCTCCCGGCATGTGTGGTAGTGTAGTGCATGTTAGTGTGTGTATGTGTGTGTGTGTATGTAAGGGGTGAGGAAGACAAGGAAGAGGAAGAAAAGATTACGCGCGGTCCTTGGCCCGTTTGTTAGGGTACTGCTCCGGCATTCGCCTGGTATTGATCCGCGAAACAACGAAAAACTACCGATCAGAGGAGCCGGCCGCTAGAATTCTCCTCCAGACAGCGACTGAATTCGACCCAGCTGACAAGCTAGTGTCTAAATTCCATCGACCCCTAGGGGGCCCTACACCGACCGCTTTGGGAAGCTGTTTTCGCCGGAAGAATCTGGCGGGGCTGACGGACGCGGTCCATCGCGGAGGAACAAAGCGGAACACGCGCCGTATCAGCGATGGCGCCATCTGCGGAGCATGCCGCAACTGCAAGTGATGCAAAAAAAGGGATTCGAAGCAGATCGTAAAGCCGGTAAAAGACCCCGAACGAGGAAGTGCTAGAGAAAGGCCCCGAACAAGCACCGGCGTTTGTTCCTTAATAGTGACACGTGAGAAAATGTTCCGCCGAGATAATATCTTGTACCTTGTGTTCTTAATGTCGCGCCCACACAGGGACATTTAAAGTAATAGGCGATCGTTGACAAGATATCAACGGTTACTCGGCCCTGGGAGTGCACTGGTCCTGGGTGGGCCCCTCCCATCTGGGTTGGTGGTGGTCCGGTCGTGTTCGTACGTAAGCGCGTATGTGTGCGTGTGTGTGTTGGCGATGTGAGAGCCGTTGTGTTTATGCAGATGTCTGCCGGCGCGTGCCCGTGTGTGTATACTAGTGTGTCTGTGGTTGATGTGTATATGTGTGAGGGGGCGTAGACGGTCGTGTGCGCGGGGGGGGGCGAATTGATGAGTGAGTGAATGCAGGATAGACACTGCATATGTATGCGATTGAAATACAATAAAATGTTTCTCTAAAGAGACCCTTAGATTATTCTCTCACATCCACTTACTTTACGTATATTGAATCGGATCAGGTGTCTTCAAATGGCCACATCTCCAACCTTTGCGAAGCTCAGTTCAGATCACCATTTCATTCAGACTATTCTTTTAGCTTTGTTCACGGAAAAACTTGACGTATCCGCTGCTTGCCAATCGGTTGTCAATTAGCTGGGCGGCTGTGGTTCTCTTTGAGTTTTATTTTGTTTTTTCACTTCTCGGGAGGTGGTGTTTACCATCAACGTGCTCGTGTCAAGCTGTTGATGGCGATGAGGATTTTTCCCAATAAGCGATTCAATTATATTTTACACTAACAAATGTTCCAAAATATGTCTCTGTTTAATTAGCTATTGAAACATTTAGTGATATTGCAATATTTCCTCTTTTTCTCTATTAATTTCAAAACTATCTCTAATTCCAGATAATGAAATGACGCGATTAGTATCAACTTCCTGAGACCTTTGTTTGGAAGTAGACTTTTAGTGTCATTTCAAATTTCATATTTCGTCCGATTGAAGACGAAACGAAGTGAATAACCACACTGTCAGAAATGTCATTAAATATAATCTAGATTACTGTATTGTACATGAAAGTTAATGTAATCTTATACATTGAAAAGAGCTGAATATATTTGTACATTAAGTTTAATAAGTTAAAATCGGTGTAAATTTAATGTAGAGGTTTTCCCATTTCCCCTGCCTCTCATCATTTCTATCGTATATTCATAATCACCAGTCCATCAAGATCATTCAATCATTCCTTCCAGATATCATTAAGCTTTGACTATTGCATCCTAATGTGCCTGTGTACGTTAAATTTAATGTGCGTTCATGATAATTACTTTAATGTGTTTTACATTAAAGTTAATGTAACTTAAAATTAATGTAATTTACTTTAGAGTTATGCGGAAATTTCTGCCAGTGCAGACTCGAGGAACGCCGCATCGACCTCTTTCACATCCATCGAAGGCTCGTAAACGGGATGGAGTCGCTCTGCTCCTGTCATCGCCTCCACCCACCTCCGCTCTAGCTGTCGCGCGCCTCACAAGGCGAGGATCTCGCGGCGGCGCCCTTCACTTATCTGTCACGCGCCGACACATGTCGCGCGCGCTATCTCGCCCTCTCCGCCCCCTCGCCTCTCAGCCGCTCGCGCGCCCACGCCCACGCCCCGCGCGCGCCCACGCCCCGCCCCGCCCCGCCCCGCCCGAGCGCGCTAACGACACGCGCGATAATCGCAACCCACGCGGCGCAGTGGGCCCGGACGCGTGTTTTCATTTTCCACTAGACTTGTGAACGGGACTGACTTAGTGCTCTCTGATTCGTCAGTGAAGGCGGCGCAAAATCCCGGTTCGTGGCTCTTACTCGAAAAGATACGGCCCTTGTGAAAACATGCGAATTTGTAACGTTTATCGAGGTTTCTTGGTGTAGAAATGAGTTTGGAGCGGAATTTTCAATTGCGAGGTATGAAGTAAATGAGAAAGGAGTTGCAATCCGTTTTGTAAACATGAAAATCAAAAGTAAGATATGGATATCAGATGAATTTTCTGATAGAACGTGTTAATTCAATTAGCTATCATTGACAGAATTTTGTCTCAAACTTAATATTGAATAAATCATTTTTAAGACGTGCCAACTTAGAAAATAATCATCAATATTCATTTACAACACCTAAAATAGTACTTCCTAATCTTACTATTAACAATGGCACAATAAAAATAAGAAATTAAAAGATTGACTGTGAATGACGAAGTACTTCAGCTGTGGGGATAAAACATATATAAAACAAGAATAAGTAAATGCTATCAAATCAGGTCCTAGGTTAAGAGCAATGAATTGTAAGTGAAATGATAACCGATTGATTGTAGATTATGAGTCTGTAAGCAAACACAGTCATTACTTATTATTGTGGATGAAAATACAATACAATCAGAGGGCTCTAAATAATTTCCATTCACAGTGTCTAGTGGAAAATGAAAACATGCGGCCCCGACGGCACCAGGGCAGCGCACGTTTGCGGGTATTTATACTTTCTCGCAACGGAGTAGAGAGAAAGTTTTGTAATGCTGCACGAAAAAACGGCGAATTTTCCGCAGACAAACTCTTACTATAGGGCACTAGTAAGGAAAAAGTGGATAAATCCAGATGCTAAATGTAGAAAAAAAATCCTGTATCAGCGTGGTGTATCCACAATCCATGTTTTGTGGATCCTTGATACCGAAAAATCGAATGACTACAAAACGTCTTTCTCTCCACCCGTCTGTGAACCACGCTAGCGGCTAAACCTTTCAGACGATTTTCTCCAAAATCGATATTCTCCCTTAGTGTGGCTGGTGTCGCGGCCCCTTGAATTTGAAATCGATATTTTAATTTTGGGGGGTACTTTGCATGAAGCCCCTGGGACTGTTGCAAAATTAAAACAAAATATCCCCATCGTTTTTCATTAAATTTTGTTGATGGATAGTGTGAAGGACGTTTAAGAGAATGACGCAGAATGTTCGTTGAAAACCCTGATTTTTCGAAAATAGCAAAAGTTCAAATTTTTGTCCTACAACTACAATATTAAAGATTGAAATTTTTCCCTCAATGAAATCCGTTCCTTAAGGGTCTGTTGTTACGAAATTAAATTAAAAAATCATGAATTTTTCCTGACGTATTTGTTGAACGACCTCTAATATAGCTCGGTCAATTTATACTGCGATTTCTCTAACTTTGCTCCTCAAGGACACTCAGATCCCCTCTTCGCGACGGAATATCTCACGGTATTTCGCGTCTTTCTCAGTCTTGCCGGTAGAAGTCGCATGATCGGCAAGCACTGCTTGATACGGTCGCGATCACGCGAAATCTAGCGGAGCGACTGAGAATGATGTGAAATACCGTCGCGATGTGAAATATTCCTTCGCGAAGATGGGATTTGGGTGGCCTTGAGGATTGATTGATTCGTGTTTCCGGGCGCGTCAACTACTTTGGTCATTAGTCCCGTAAGTGTAGTGCGTGCTTTGCTCGTGAGGTGGCGGTGATCATTTCCCTGCTGGATGGCGAGATCTGGCGCCGACCTACCGTCGACTAGCGGGGTTTTCCCTTCAACCAGGTATCTCCCACCAGCGGGGCACCACTAACCAGGTATCTCCCACAAGCTCTAAGCTCCCGACCGGTCTCCCGGCATGTGTGGTAGTGTAGTGCATGTTAGTCGAAGTGTGTATGTAAGAGGAGAGGATAGGACAAGGAAGATGAAGGAAAGATCGCGCGCGGTCCGTGGCCCGTTTGTTAGCGTACTGCTCCGGAATTTGCCTGGGGTTGATCGGAGAAACAACGGAAAACTACCGATCAGAGCAGCCGGCCGCTAGGAATTCTCCTCCAGACAGCGACTGAATTCGACCTAGCTTACAAGCTAGTGTCGAAAATCCTGCCACCGTCGGGACTCGAACCTAGGATCGCCCGGTCAGAGGGACTGCAGTGACATCAGGTTGATGCACTGAGCCATCTCTCCTCGGTGGGGCCTTGAGGAGCAAAGAGAAATCGCAGTATAGTGCTTTTTAGGGGGAGGGGGCTAGGCCGCCCAGTCGACGCTTTTGACCCAGCGTCCGCCGCCCGCGCCCCGCGCCGAACAGTTGACAAACGATGATGTAGAGCGCGCCCTCTGGAGGCGCTCGTCAACACCTGGCGCGGGCGGCGCCGCCTTGGGGTGACGGGCCTTTGCGTATCTCGGAAAACGGATCACCCGCCGACCCCCCCCCTCCTCCTCCTGCTCCTCTGCCGGCGGATGTTAAAAGAGCCCGACCATCGGGCAGCATTAGGATAATGATGTTTTTCTGACCGGGAGTGACATTTTTATGTATCTCTGAAGATTATACGCCTGGTGAAGTCAGAAACGACAACTCTGACGGGCTTGTCTTAGGCTTGTCGAGGATTTACATATATTTTGGATACGTCTCCGAAATTGTGCTGTCTTTACACTCTGTCTAATGGGATTTCGTGTATTTCAAGTGATCAGTAATAAGTTTTTGGCCTGTTGCAAGGAAGTTAATTCGTTTAGCAATTTTGTGTTTATCGACTTGTGAGGTTATTTTGCTGTGATAACCTTGTAACAATGATTTAGTATTTAAAGCGTTTGCAGTCAGCCGCCATTCAAAGAATAGTTTCCCAAAAGTGTCCCATTATTTAATCTTATTATTTTATGATTTATAAGTGATGCTTAAGACATCAATGGATAGAACACGCTGCTTGTAATTGTTACACGCCCCGCCCCGCCTATCGGCTCCGCTCCATTCCACTGTGTGCCCAACCGTGCACAGGTCCAGAATACGTCAAGAAATGTGTACACGCTATTATTACACATACATAAAGAATAATATTTGTGTAGTTTGCATTTCATATATATCCACTGTTTTATTCCGATCTGATAAAATTTGTATCCTTCCACTCGCGTCACGAACCGCATACGCGGACGGTACGGCTCTGCGCAGGGCTAACGCTACGAGAAAGATGAAAGGTTGATTGATGCTTGCGGGCACGTCGACTGCTATTGCAATTCATCCCGTTAGTGTATTGAATGTTTCTCCGGAGATCCAGCGGTGTTCCTCCTCGCTTGATGGTGAGATCCGGAAGGCGACCTACACGATGGCTTGCGGGGGGTTTCTCTCCAGGTATCTTTCCCAGCGGAGCCAGGATTAGCTTTAAGCTCCCGCCTGGTCGCCTGGCATGTTTTCGTGTAATGCATGTTAGTGTGTGTTGATTAAGGGGAGAAGGTGGAACTTCTGGTTCCTTTTTCAAAGAGGAAGGAAAGATCGCGGTGTGTCTGTGGCCCGTTTGTTAAGGTACTTTCGCCTGGTGTTGATCGGAGAAACCACAGAAAACTACTGTGCAGCCGGACGCTTGATTTCTTCTTCAGATAGCGGCCGTATCCGACCCTTATATAAAACTAAAGTGTCGAAAATTAAAATGCTTATAGAATCCTTAGTGAAGTGTCGAAAATTCCACTAAAGTCTTGGACCTCTGGGTCAGAGCCATTGCAGAGTCATTTTAACTTACCCGGTATGATGGAAGGACATGTGTGCGTGTGGTTTAATACACGGCCGCTCAAAACGGCAACCCTTTTGGTGGGCAACAGCAGCCGGCCATCGCAAGCAGTCTGCACCGAATTTAAGCAGCCTTCATCATTTGAGCAGCCTTCATATAACGCGGATTTTGGAGTACTAACTACTAATTCAAATTTAAATGTGTTGTTTCCGAAGAAACTTTAGAAGGCACATTTGCACCGTATTCATTCTCCGACATGTAACACGTAAAGACACGCAGGGAGCGAGTGATGGATCAAATTCTTATAAATATTCGTATTTCGATTCGTATTTAGTTAGCTGTTATGAAATAAAGTGTATAAAAACATAAATAAATAATATTTCCTTCACATTCCCTTACAAAAGTAATAACTATTGACGCGAAAATCGCAGTTGATAAATGCAGTACCGAGTGCCGCATGCGCCTGCTGGTGGGAAATGATGGGACGCGCCCGACGGAGGGCTAAGGATGTCTAACTTCCGTGGTGGTAGCAGATATTTTGTGGTAATCCATGACTGGAATTGATCGTAAGGGATAATCAACCACAATTTTAAGATGTTTTTTACTAAAATTGTGGTTGATTATCCCTTACGTCCAATTCCAATTAAGGATGTCTCCTTACGCTTGGCGCTAAAACTCCTTCGCGCGTGTGTGTGTGTGTGTGTGTGTGTGCGTGCGTGTGTGTGTGCGTGTGTGTGTGTGTGTGTGCGTGTGTGTGTGTGCGTGTGTGTGTGTGCGTGTGTGTGTGTGCGTGTGTGTGTGTGTGTGCGTGTGTGCTCGTGTGCGGGCGCGCGGGCGTGGGCGTGGGCGTGCGCGTGCGCGTGCGCGTGGGCGTGTGTGTGTAGGAGTAGCCGACGCAGGAGGGTCGCTACGCCGAATGCTCCTCGCTCTGTGCTCCGCCGTGGCCCACTGTGCGTCGACCGCTGCCCGCGAAGTCGAGAGTCGGCTGAACGGCTTGCACTCACGCAGCGCTCGGTAGCCGTGCTGGAACCAAACAGCGTCGGTCAAGTGCATGTTTAACACGTTTAATAAACTGCGATGCATTTTCTTGGCGAGATTACTTTTATTAATGACGCACCACCCGCGTTGTAATTAACTACGTACGTACTTCAAATTTTATAAAAAATAACACTTGTTTACGCGAGGGTAAGTGATGATTTATTATCTGTAAAGGGATAGAAAAGCTGTTTGTTTATGCAGTGGGATTAATTTACGTTTAGTACTTTCTTGCGTGTCATTGCAAACGTTGAAATTGTGCAGGTTAAAGAAATGTACAAGATTATGTGTTGGTATATTCATTTATCTTTCACGAATTACAACCAATGACACAAGGGTGAAAATCATTCTTATTTCAAGGACATTACACTTACCGCCGAAAGACAGTTAAGAAGTGCCTTGCACTATATCAAAGACGTACAAGTTTCCGTGAACACTTTACTCAACACTTTTCATTCCCTTAAAAGCGTAAACTCGTGCAATTCGAGTGCACCATGCTTCACTTTAGATTATAGTCGAACTTGAAAAACAAATAAGACCGTGTTGTATTTGATATTACCCAATATCCGAATACCCAATCAAAATAGTATAAAAATGTTAAACAAATATTTAAGATTAATCATTTCCTAATATTGCTTGGTATCGCCGCAAATATTTTCGTGTCCTTATGGAGACGATCGTGAGCCAATAACAAAGCCCTCCGGTCACGCGAGCTTCTGCGAAGACGTGGAACCCGCTCAACGCGGTGCGGCGGTGCGTCCCCGCGTCTTGTTATTAATATGAGGCGGAGGGGGCGGGCGGGCGGGCGGGCGGGCGTGCGGCTGGCGTCGGTCGACGCGGTCGTTTTGTCCGTTCCGCTGCTGTCGACTTGCCAAGCCGCTCCGGGCGGGCGCGGGTCCGCGGCGCGGCGCGGCGCGGCGTGCCGGTCCGGCAGGCACCTGCTATTACCGGCGCGCGTATGCAAATGGTGCCGCGGCGCGGCGAGGCGAGGCGCGTGGGCCGACGCTGAAGCCACCACGGCAGCCGTTGCCGCGCCGGTGCCGGACCCCGCCTTCACCCTCGCCCTCGCCCTCGCCCTCGCCCTCGCCCTCGCCCTCGCCCTCGCCCTCGCCCTCGCCCTCGCCCTCGCCCTCGCCCTCGCCCTCGCCCTCGCCCTCGCCCTCGCCCTCGCCCTCGCCCTCACTCTCGTCCTTGCACCCCGCCCTCACCCTCGAATTCGCACTCGCACTCGCCCTCGCCCTCGCCCTCGTCCTTGCATCCCGCCCTCACCCTCGAATTCGCACTCGCACTCGCCCTCGCCCTCGCACTCGCCCTTGTCGTCTCCCAAACGAACACTACCATCCACTCAATCATGTTAACCAAAAGATATGTTATATACGATTACCTACATGTATCAAAAACTCTTGATCCGTCCTGAAATGAATTCCTACGTTTTCCTGACGATATTCCACGCACCTAGTTTTGCTATCCCACACATCATCTTTTTTTTTATTTTTTATTTCGTCTTCCTATCACCTTGGCAAAAATTCTTGCCAGAAGGTCTACACTAATTTTTGCCTTTCTGTCTCCTTATTTTGCACATCGCCTTCCTCGTGACGTCTAACACTTCCCGTGCCTTGCATATTTTCCGTCTCAGTTGCAACTGTTGGTGCGTGCCAAGACATACCTTACTCCGTGTCACCGAGTTGTAAGTCTACGACCAACGTAAGCCAGGTCCAGTTATAATCAAGGCTACTCGCTGGTCCACAGCTAGCTCAAGTTCCTCCTTTCCGCAATAATGAGTACGGCAGTAACTGTTTCTGATTTGAATGCATGAATTTTAAACGAGGGGACTGAGCGAACTTCAATCTAGAATATAAAAGAAGGACTTGGTGCAATATCAAACATGTTGCTTAGTAGAACTATTGAATTCTAACATTTTCACATGCTGTCTAAAGAACCGAATGTGCTAATTCCGAATGAAAAACATGTACATAAACATTAATATCATTAATAGTAGTAGGGCCTGAAACGCATTGTATTTCTTACATTATTATTATTGTCCCAATGTAATTCTTTACTGCTTCCTTCCAAATTAAAATAGTATTTCTAAAAGAACACTGTATCAAGATCTCTAACACGTTTCCTTCTGTTTTCTGAAACACTAGTTGCTCTAATACAAAGATTCACATAATTTTCTACTACATTAATTTACTACTAATTCATTTAACTGCAATTTAACTAGTAATAATAAATACAGACTTAAAAATATAAACCATGACTAATGTAAGTGACAAGTCTTTGTAAATCGTTAAATGTGAGGGAAATAAATCTAATTTCTTTTGAAATTCTATTGTAAAATACGTCTGAAAAGAGTCCTTTATTCACAGGACTCTCAAATGATGTTTCTCCTATTTGGAATCTCACCAATAATTATTATCTTTTCATTCCAATTACTTATTTTCTACATGCATATAATTTGAAATGTTCGTGAATGACATTTTTTTCTGTGTTTCAGGTGAGTATTGTAGCAGAGGTTAGCTTATTTCTAACCGTGCGAAGAATCTGCCCTTTGGGGTGAGTAAATTGGAGTATTAATCTATTAATATTCCCTTCAGAACGTAAACTTTCTGCCAGCACTAATAAATGTTTTAAGAAAATACCTCAAATGCTCTTGAGGATCTTCAAAAATTTGCTTTATATTATTCAATTAATCTAGATTTAATAAATGATAAAAATTGGTAAAATGAGAATGATTATTTATTCTCCTATTTGAATTATTGTCAGAAAGGAAGAGTTACAAAAGGAATTATTGTTATAAAGAAAGTAACGAACATTTATTATAAAGAGATGTTTAAGTTTTTGTCTGATGTGAAATTTTCTGAATTATAGATATCTTAAGGTTATAGACAATCAGTTCAGAGTTCAACACAAGACAGAATATGTTTATTAAAACATTTAAACAATTAAATAACGCATTTTATTAATTATTTACAAATAAAACGCGTTTTTCGAGTATTTAAATGTTTTAATGTACATATTCTGTCTGGACATGGTCTCTGACCTGATTGCGTGTAATCTTAAAATGCCTAAAATTCAGAAAATTTATTATAAAGTATTTTATATTTTTTTACAATTTTAAATATTTATTTATTGAAGAATATTGATAGTAAAATCCAGTGATAATAATTCACAGTGATAATTGAGTTGTGATAATAATTAACTAATAATTTTATCTATCACGGAAATATTACTTTTTTTATTAACTTTTAGCATTTTATGTGTTAAAATACAAATGAGCTTCAAAGGGTTTGGAGTTTGGAAAAGTGTATTATTTTTAATGTTCCGTAGATGTGATGCGGATGCCATGTAAATTGAATAAGCTGAGTATCAGTATATCTCGACCGGTTTGTCAGCGTTTTGTAAGGGAGTCTTACGAAAATATTTGAGTAAGTCTTACGCATATCTTCTCTGACTCCGAATATAAATTGCACCTAAACCTGTTTACTTTCATCCTGAGAATTTGTTTTTGTAAAAACGTTTGCGGATATCTTCCTAACAAAATATGAGATAGCATAGAAATATTGTGAGAAATTTCTGGTGTACATTTTTTTTAAGTGGATTCAAATGTGTTGCTGAAATTCAATGTTTTCCTCACTTATGTATTAATCAGTAGACTTTTAGTTCCATTTGAACATATTTTTGGAATGAAATTAAAAGCCAAAGTCATGTTTAAGTTATTATGTGGTGATTTACTGCTTTAATTTTTTACCGTAACAATATTCTCCTAAGTACCTGTAGATTTTATTCTCTTGTGTAGATTATAGAATATTATTTTAAAAGTTTTGACCTATTGTGGATAATTTTCAAGACATCATATTTGTAGAATAACGCTTTTTAAGCTCTTATATTTTTCATTCTTATTTCTACATTTATTTAATGCTTTTCTTATTGTAACAATTGACATTATTCGTAATCGTTCTCAATAAAATGACTAAATGTCACGAGCGCTGAGTTTTGTAATTCTTACCCATCATCTTTGCTACGGAAATATTACATGTGTGCTGCGGTAAGTGACTCTGACAGTTCAATGCGCTGTTTCCATACATTACTACGCACATGGCCCCACCTACATGATATATAAAGCTAAATCTCAAAACATTAACATTTACTGACAGGCTATGCCACGTCTTGATGTCATGTTCTTAGCTTTCGCCAAAGCCGAACCTTATCGCCTCCGCAACTTCGTGAGAGTCAGATGAGCGGCAAAACTGAATCCTGGCTGTGAGAAGTAAACAAATCCTCGCATGTTAATTGCTTCAGAGCAGGTCACATGACGTATCGCAGCACGTGGCGAGAGAACTGTCGGAGTCGCTTGCACGTTGCCGGTACTGTAGGGTGGGTGCAGCAACTTGCCAACGTCGGCCATCTCGTGGCACTGTGCCCGGGGACCACCGCACATCCCGGTAATACCTTCACATGCGATGTGCGTCACTGAGGTTGCGGCCCAGCCTTGTTTTCGGACGCGTTCTGCATATTCAGCGCAGCCCGGTGGCTTTCTGACGAGCAGCGCAGTTTTCTTTCTCTACCTCTTCGCAGAATGTTTTCTGCAGAAATTTTGTGTCGGTGGCGGCTTTCATTTCATATTTCTGGGTTGGTGTATTCATTCTGTTAAGGTGGGTCCACACATTCGCTATTCGGCGCACAGCGAGCAACCGCTCGCCGAATCCCGAGTAGTGTGGATGGGCCGCTTGCTGTTTGCCGAGTGACGAACATTCGGCGCTCGCCCTACCCATCGCGTGTCGGTCTCTTGGACACATCAAAGGGAGCGAACATTCGCCGAACACATCAGCTGGTCGGGATCGGACGAGCAGTAGCTCGCTGCTCGGCGAATGCCTAATGTGTGGAGCCACCTTTACGTTTCATTATATCTGGCGTAATTTCGCGTGGTTTCAGACAGCAATGCACAAATTGGTGTGAATATTTATTTTTGATTGGCATCTTATCTTCATTTTAGTAGTAAGTCCAGGGTTCTTTAGGTCGGTTTTCTTGTTTTTGATTATATCTCATGTTCACAAGTCTTTCGCTTTATCGCACAATTTTTACATGCATGAATTGCATGCTTCACAGTTGCACAAATAGTGCTTCTGTGCTCGATCTATTTGTGCTGTGTTCTAGCATTCGAATCCATTTGTAACTTGAAATCACCTGGAACCCTGAGTATAAATTTAATTCAAGGGTCATTACCTGGTGATCTGGTTAATGGGAAACCCTGTTAAAATTATGGCCCAGACGTAAACCTGCAGTTCTACTGTGGTTTGAAATGAGTTACTGGTCTTTTTTTCGTGTATTCGTAATCGTGTATTAAATTTGCATTGATCTTCTTCTTCTGCGATGAAACGCTGGTAAGTCCTTTCATTAATCATCCATCTGTATCAAGTAATTTAACAAGCTACTCGATCACCGTCACTGTTTACTCTAATGATTGGTTGAAGGATATACCACAAATCCAGATAAAAAGTTTTCTACCTGAATTTCATATGCGATGCACACCTTAAGACACAGCGTCTGATTCCCTCTAGTGTTTTGTTCGATGGATGTGGACATGTTGAAAGGACTTTAGTATTGTGTGTTTTTTTAGTTATCAGTTGTTGTGTTAAGTTTATATTATCATTGTTATTATCATTGTAAATAATATTTATTTTTGATTTTGAAATTGGAAATGTCTTAGATTTAATAAACCATTAAGTTGCTACAGCTAAAATCTACTTTATAGGTTGGAGAATTATCAGCCTTTATAAAAAATAAATGGATATATTTTATTTTTCTCGCTTTGAATTTAATAAAAGACCGTGGAGTAATAACATGCTACGCCACATTTCTGATGAAATTAAGATATTGGTGTAATTCGACGTCCCATAAACGTATCTAGATGTTGAGTTTTTATTTTAAAGTTTCACCGCAAGATAGCATTGTAATTCATAAATTAATGTTCTTTATCCCAATGTGTAGAATGCAATGTCTGAACCTTTACATTCCTTTTTCTCAAAACTTGCGTAGTGGCATTACCCCGAGGTCTTTAATTCATTAAACGGGAAAACGAGACCTATCACACTATCGAAAGTGCCGTAACGTTCCAACGTGTGAGCTTCATTAGCGGAAAAAGGAGCCCCATCACAATATCGAAAGTATCATAATTTTCCAACGTGTGAGCTTCCTTGGAGGAAAAATGAGACCCATCACAATATCGAAAGTGTAAAGTTCAAACGCGTGAGCTTCGTTGGCGGGAAAATGAGACCTATCACAATATTGAAAGTGTAATGTTCAAACGTGTGAGCTTGGTTGGCGGAAAAATTAGACCCATCACAATATCGAAAATATAATGTTCCAACGTGTGAGCTTCCTTGGCGGAAAAATGAGACCCATCACAATATCGAGAGTGTCGTAAAGTTCCAACGTGTGAGCTTCATTGGTGGAAAAACGAGACCCATCACAATATCGAAAGTGTAATGTTCCAACGTGTGAGCTTCATTGGCGGAAAAACGAGACCCATCACAATATCGAAAGAGTAATGTTCCAACGTGTGAGCTTCATTGGCGGATGTCGTCGCTCACGCGTCTCCCGCCTGCAGCGACCCACGCGGCGCGCGACGGCGTGACAGCGTCACGATCAGCCGGATAGGCCCCGCGCCGAGGTGAGAGCCGGCTCCACTGCGCATGCGCTCTATGGCCTTTTGTTCGCGTCGGCGCAGGTGGGGTCGTGGGGGGGGGACAGGTCTCCCCCGGCCATGCAAATACCGCCTTCATGGCCCGGCTATTAATACGGCGCTCATAACCTACGTTAATACGACGATGTGGGATGTTATATACATGAGATGCGATTCATTATCTGATGAAAGTACTAATGCAAGATTATTAATCTGCAAAATGCCGAAAATTGGGACATTCGTTTTGCATATAAATTATGGAGTTGCTTTTTACCGCACTTAATCGTCGTGGCAACGTGTTATTGCCAGATTTCTCGAGTGTTATTTTTGTTTACAAACGGAAGCCGTTCATTTAATTGTTGTTTCTTTGGGTGGTCAGTGGTTAAGCTGAATAAAGAAATCGTCAGTTGTGCTTTGTTAAACGATTATCACATCTGCATAACATTACCGATCATCTATCTCTGTTTCGTCTTCGTTTACCACTCCCTCACTTTTTTCCTTGCCACAATTCCAGGTGCGACGAAACGAAGCGTAGTGCACTTCAGAAGAACCCACCCGTAATAACGCTATAATATCACACATTTATGAAATCGAATAACGTCTACTATACTATTGTTAATTTGGTGGATGCTTTGGTTATCACTTGACATTTCTGAGATGCTCAGTGCATCATATGACCTTTAAAATATCTCGTTTTCATCTCTTCTTGTTTTGCGTACTATTGCTTACTTGAAACATTTATTAGCGCTGCTATTATACAGTACGCCTGTTCGTATCTGCATTTCATCAATTTCTGATGTTATGGGGCTTCTCGTATTGTAAAACGCCGTTTAAATACAATATGAATAAAATAATATTTTTTGAATGTACTCGTATATTTCTCGGACACAGAGAACGGACATAATAAATAAGATAACGAAATTGTTTATTTTGCTCACTTTAATAAACCTTAACTACCTCAAAACTCAACTTTAATACGTGGTAACAAACAACTAAAGTAGTGCCTAAAAACGAATTTCACTAACTAAAATTCAGTCTTCAGATCAGTTGAAACTATTTTTCTGAAGTTGTGTTACGATACCGTTTCCGAAAAGGATGCATTCAAGAGATGACGGTTTTTATTATTAACAACATTTTGAACTGCAAATGAAACCAAATGATAAATCTCATTTTGCAGCCCGCAGGCACATTTTACACGTTTCCTTTTGTCGATTGATTCTGGGGCTTTATCAAAGAGAGTATGCGCGGTGTTGCTTGTGAGGTCCAGGGCATCACATAGCACATGCGTGCGTTTGCTGAAAATTCCGTGATCGTTCGTCAAAAGAAGCGCGCAAATCGGGTCACAGCTCCATTCTCGATTCCATTCTCGATTCTTCAAGTCTACTTTCAACTAGTGGTGCTAAAACAGCACACACTGTCTCACGAAATTACGCGAAAGGTATTCAAATTTTCGAAAACTTTTACATGACCTAGCCTAGTTGTTTATTTTTCTTTTTTAATATATAAAAATTAGAGAAAATAACGTTTGTGTTCATAATAACTGAGAGTTTCATATTTGTATCTCGACACCAGATGAAAATAATTTCCCCCAAAAATCCCCATACATTTCCCCATCCATTTATGTTCCCCATTCTTTTCCCTCACAACAAAAAATACCTGTATTAACAAAAAGTTCCATTTATTAGAGACAATCAGGTGAAAGATTAGAATTCAGTGAATAAAAATTAGGAAAATTAGTTTATTCCACCACTACGTCTCGACATACGTTTCAGAGATGTGCGGTGCATCAGATGGAAATTTCCGTTAATACAGTTATGACAGTCAATAGAGACTTTAAAAAAATACCCATTTTGGGGAGGAAAATTCCCCAATCCGTAGCTGCGGCGATGGTGTAGCGGTTAGCGAAACGGACTGCTTTACCCAAGTTTCAAACCCGATCAAAGTCGTGGATTTTTAAGGGAGAAAAAATCCTTCGTACGCCTTCCTTCGGAGGGAAAGTAAAGCCGCCTGTCCCATGTTAGTAGATTCACTTGCATGTAAAAGATCCTCAAGCCAAAATGGAGCCTCTGAGCTAAATTCAAAATCGCCTGTTTCGTCGTCCCAGTAATACCTTCTTTCCGCTAGTGATGAAAGGAGTGTAGCAAAATTTGTATTGTCAAACGGAAGAGCAGGCCTCATGGCTTGAGTCTCGCCACCTAAAATAAGGCATCAATTAAATTCAATCTGGTAACCGTGTATGAACCATCGCGGTCGGGTGGCATGACGAAGTTCGTGGCCTGAGTCTCGCCACGTAAAATTAGGCAACAATTCAATTCCATTCAATTCAATTCAGTCTGGTAAACCGTGTATAAACCGTCGCCGTCCGGTGGCATGATAGGATTGGTGAAAGGAGTGTATCAAAATTTGCGTGAACAGACGGAAGAGCAGGCCTCGTGGCCTGAGTCTCGCCACGTAAAATTAGGCAACAATTCCATTCCATTCAATTCAATTCAATTCAATTCAGTCTGGTAACCGTGTATAAACCGTTGCCGTCCGGTGGCATTATAGGATTGGTGAAAGGAGTGTATCAAAATTTGCGTGAACAGACGGAAGAGCAGGCCTCGTGGCCTGAGTCTCGCCACGTAAAATTAGGCAACAATTCAATTCCATTCAATTCAATTCAATTCAATTCAGTCTGGTAACCGTGTATAAACCGTCGCCGTCCGGTGGCACGATAGGATTAGTGAAAGGAGTGTATCAAAATTTGCGTGAACAGACGGAAGAGCAGGCCTCATGGCCTGAGTCTCGCCATAAATTCAATTCAATTCAGTCTGGTAACCGTGTATGAACCACGGCGCTCCGGTGCGGGCGCGCGCTCGCATGATGGACCGCGAGGAGGACAGCGACGGACGCCTAACGGGCGGCGCGGCGCAATTCATCCCGCGCTGCACGCGGAGCAAAAACCGCCTCTGGATTGCTATAGCTCGACCACTTAGAAAAAGAGACTGGACTGCGCATGCGCGAAAAGTGGCGGAGGGGAAGGTTCCTTCTCTGACAGGCTCAACTTCCCCGTCTGAGAAGGAGCCGACGCCTGGGCGGGCGGGGAGAAGATAGCCTGGCCTTGTTGACAAACGTCCCGAACTCTAGAGCAGTGTTGTCAAGGTCGATGCCACGGAAATCACCCCCTCCACGCAGTTCATCACCCCGCCACCTGAGACAACGCCATCACTGTTGTAGAACGGCGGTGTTACTAATATACTGCGATTTTTCTAACTTTGCCTCTCAAGGGCTGTCTTCGCGATGGAATTTCGTTACGTTATTTCGCGTCTTTCTCAGTCGTGCAGGCTAGATATCGCATGATCGTATCAAGCAGTGCTTGTGATCATGTGACTTCTAGAGGTACTACAGAGAAAGAAGCGAAATGCCGTGTGGTATTCCATCGTAGCCATAGGGGCTTGAAGGGCAGAGTTAGAAAAATCGCACTATAGTTCCCTTTTCCCGACGCTAGTTGCGCAGAGAAACTCGTGGCATGGCACGGAGCCGCGAGGCGTGCCACTGCCACCAGTAGCAGACCTTGACACCACTGCTTTAGAGTGTTGAAGCATGGGAACGAAGTTGCAAGAGCGAATCGGTTATCGTTGCAGGCGATCCTTGCGTTCAACTAGTTTCCCCTCGGGTGCAGTGGGGGATGGCTTCGCCACGCCTTCCGAGGTATGCGACGCCGTGGTTTTTGTGTTTCTAAGTGGTCGAGCTACAGGGGACGCGCTCGGGACGTCTAACGGCCGTCGGACGTAGCCAGCGTGCAGTCTGTGCTGCATTCACTATTATCAGTGGCGGATCCAGGGGGGACATAGGGGCCATGAGTTTTTGTTTGCTTTCTCTCTTGAACAAAATTGATTAAAATTTTTATTTATATTTGAATTATGTTATTATAGAAAAAATGTCGTGTAGTACACACTACAAAAATACACCTTATCCACACTACAAAAATAATATACAATATTACAAATATGCTTATTATTTAACAAAAATTTATGACCCCCTCCAAAAGAAAATAATCTACTGGATCCCCCACTATATTTACCTCTTTTCTCTGCAACCGCAAACGTGACTATTTTGGGAGACGGAGCTTTCGTGCGAGATTGTATTGCCAAGTTCGATGTTTTCGTTCGACAGCAAATGCCTCGTCTTGGTCGCAATACAGGATTGTTGCCAGTACCGCACGCATGGCGACAACCGCACTGAAGATCGGAAGGGAATTTAGGCTGAAACCGGTGGCTTTGGATGCCCTGAGCTGTCAATCAAAATTTGGGCGCATGCTCGATGCGTGGGTTTTCTACGCGGTTCAGCTATAGAAATTAAAAAAAGAAAGAAAACTATGTTGATACTGCAAAAACTCATGCCAGCAAGAGGTTGACTTTATCTAATATTGAGTTTTTTTTTTAGATTTAGAGATTTGAACAAACCTTTTTTTTATTTTGTATCATATTAACTTTAAATTCCACGATAGTCATTTGTCCTGATATTTGTTGGATTACGGACCTGTTAATTATCCACAATACTTCACAAACATTGGCTGTCAACACCGCCGCTATCATGAGCGTGGAATTACTATTGCAGTAAATTACTTACGAGTAATGACGCTGAAATTACTTTCCCGTTTGCCACCAGAATTACCATCATATGGGTTAGTTATGTGAAGTGGATAATTTTCATGAAATTGCCTGAAAATGTAATTTTGTAGAAAGCTCTTTTCCTCATTATGAATAATTTTCAGTGCTTTCAGGAAACGAATACATGCTAGGGAAAAAGAAAATATATTTCATTATTGAAGTTTAAATTAATATCTGGACCATTTTTTAATGAGTCCTTTTGCCTTTGCTTTTCATTCTCTCAATGTATTCGTGGTAATAGAGGAAAACTATTATCATAAAATCGTCGTCCTGCCTCAATATTTCACATGTGCTGCTGCTGAAAATAGGAAAATTTCGTTTGTTGCTGAACTGCTTAATTAAACCCCGGCGAGAGTCCAGTTTTTGCTCTGTCAGTTACACGAAGGATCCTTGCCCTAAGACACTGTTGCACCATCCATGTGGATACTTTCAAATATTGCTGTTTCCTCTAAATAATAAAGATTTCGGAACAAACATTTAATAGCTTTTAACGTATTGCTATACTCAAAAACCTGACACCGAACTTTTTATAAGTAGATGATAATAGTGATTGAAAAAGGGTAGAATAATGCTGGAATGACGCAGAAGAAAGAGCTCAAGAGAAGTGCCGCAAACCTTGTTGGGCAGACTCTTCACAGAGTGATTGAACGTCAGTGACTAGAGTGAAATCTAGCGCGCTCTCGCTTACTTACCCTCTTTTCTGTAGTGAAACATTTGCCATCCAAGAATTTCAGGTATGGCAATGCAGCCGCTTCTAGTATTGTCCACATTCTGTCTTCGTCCTGATAGATGGTTCCATATTGTAACTGTACATGTATAAATTAACATGTGCCGATTACAAGATTACCCGCACCGGAGCGAACGGGTTTGAATTAGGCAGACGCCGCGTCGACGCCGCCACCGGTAACTTATCGGCAAAAGAGGGGTTGGCGGGGTAGGTTTTGATGACACACGCGAGGAGTGGAAGGAGGAGAAGCAGTTCTGAAGGCAGAACTCGTGAGGCCGCGATAGGAAACGTATTGGAAGTTGTTAGAACGCTAGCACTGAAAGGTGTTATAACACTGGGCAGAATAGGAAGTGAATTTTTCGTACAGGATGACAGGCGATGCAGACGGATCCACTGACCCGCTGCGCCATTAGAGAAATTTTGGCTCTGTACGGAGTTGGTACTGCGTTGAAACCATTTTGGTGTTGGGTGATGCCGCCACCGCCCGCTGCTGGGATCGACTGGTGAGGCCGTAGCCTACGGACAGAAGTCGGTATTCGATCTGTTATTCCTCGTAGTTTTTGTTGTTGCATAAGAAAAAAATTACTACGAACCGCCAATTAAGTGCTGTAATTCACTACAATCTGCCACTACTGCGCAAAGTCTCGCGTTCGAAAAATAAGAATTGAAAGTGCTGCTCTTCAGGGTGCTCCCGACAAGGTCAAGAAAACTATGTTCTGGGGCCCGTATAGTTCATCTGTTCATAAAGACTCTTATATTTACAGAAAAGAATTAACGAAGCAGTGAAAAGCTGTGAAAATGTTATTTTTTTTATTATGTAGAAATGGTAGGAAATGATAATGTTCATTCCAAATGACTGAGTTATTTGTTCAAAGTTAATCATTTCATTCTCATAAATTTAAGAGAATTAACCATTATCTTTAATCTTTTGAAGGGTTTTTAAAACAATATTGTTAGAATTTTCCAGGTGTTCATTCATGACTTCTACATTTATTTAGTTGGTTAAAAAATCGTATTGCTAAATTGTGACATGTAATTTGGATTCTTTTTTCACCATATTGTGAAACCATTTCTCTGTTTTGCTGTTTACTGTAATGGGAATAAGTGTGCATTTCATCCATGTTGCTTATTGCTCTTGTTGGTGTAATTATATAAATTCTGAAGGCAATAAACCTTGCAACGGTATTCATTTATGAGTTGTAGTAAATTTAAAAGGGTAAATTGACTTGTGAAGGAATCTGAAGTACAAAATATCAAGAACTTTCTAAGACTGAATGCCGTCTACTGTGATGGAAGATTCATGAATGGTATTAATAAGCATTTGATGATTACTTACTTCATATTTATTACATTGTGAAAGTTTTTGTTCATGTATTTAAAGATCAATGTCATTTTTTTGTGGATTACGCTTTTTGATTCTAATGTTACTAGTTTTTTTGAGTGCTAACTGATTTTCATCTTGTATTGAATTTTTTTAAATTATTGGTCCAATTATAACTTATTCTGTGGTCACGATTTTGAGTTTTGTTTATAAATCTTCAAAAGAGGCACGACCTCACGATAGACCCCCCCCCACGACCGAGAATTCAGAACGGTTACAATATGTGCTACTGCTGTGTATCGAGGGCTACAAGTTCTTGCAGTGCCACAGAACTGAGCATTATTGGCGAACGGAACGCCTAACGACCTCAAGAAAATCTGTCAGAAATGTCATTAAATTTAATGTAGAAGTTCCTTCGCTCCCCGTGCCTCTCATCATTCATCTCGTGTTACATAATCACCTAGTTCATCCAGACCATTCATTATTCATTCATTCATTTCCGGATACGAACAAAGTGCTTTGACACTTGCATCTTAATGTACATGTGTACATTAAATTTAATGTACTGATGTATTTTACATTAAATTTAATGTGCGTTCACGATAATTACTTGAATGTAATTCACATGAAGTAATGCGGAAATTTCTGACAGTCTATCATTGTGATCTCTTTTGTGGCATGAACATCTCCGAGATTCCAAATTCCGTTGAGGCCTCCGTTGGAACAGCGGCGCGTCGCAGCGAAGCCGTCCAGAGGGCGGTTGTGCGCGCGCAGCAACACGCAGCTAGCGGGCGGCGCGCATTGGCCGCACGGACGTTTCCCGCCCGCGCCGCGCCGGGCGGTTACTCCGCCGCGCGCTGGTCGTAATTTCCGCGCGTTAAGAAGCTCGTTGGCCGGAGCCGGACCGCTCGCGCGTCTCCTTTGTTGCCGGAGAAGCACCGGAATGGGAATTTTAATTTCGCGTGCGCGAGTTACCTTCGACACGGCCGCGCAGGCTCGTCGCATGCCTACGTGAATGAGGCATTAGGCCGTTAGGACCTGGGTGATTCTTAGTTCGATTGTATAAGTGTTTAGGAGTCAGACAAGAGGAAATTGGACGGTGTTATGGCATCAACCGGCTATGCGACAACATACAAGTTTTGAAATAATCGTGTTCAAAGGTTTTACTACATTTTCAGCTCTAAAAACTGTAATTTAATTATTTCATTCATTGAAGCGCCAAACTATACGAAACATGAGTGGAATATCTGGCGCTTACCTGCTTAATGTGAAATTAAGAACAGCAGATTTGAAAATCTAAGTTTATATTCAGTTATTGTGAAACATAAAATGCCTGATATGACTGATGGCGTTTACATTTTTCATCAATTATAAGGCTATTTTACAGATTTGGCACCAAAATTTTCCATACGCTTAGAACATGGTCCCATGCAACTGATGGCGTCCATATCTCTTTTTTTAAAAACAAAATTGCGCTTAGCCGGTTGATGCATAACACCGTCCAATTTCCTCTTGTCTGACTCCTAAACACTTATACAATCGAACTAAGAATTACCCAGGTCCTAACGGCCCGCTTCTAATGCCTCATTCACGTAGGCATGCGACGAGCCGCGCGGCCGTGTCGAAGGTAACTCGCGCACGCGAAATTTAGGAATTGTTCGAGCTTGTTAAAAACGTAAATTCTTAACAAAATTGTACATTACTTTGTTACTTTCAAAACATTCAAATATTCTCTTCAGAATCCAATCAACCTTCTTCACAGCTAAAATGAATAATAGCACTGAATAAGAAAACAAGCCGTTCAAAACGATTACGTTACGGCATGATATACCCCGGCAGAATGAGAGTTCCATTAATATTTCACGTTTCTTGGTCAGCCATATCCAGGATAAGGACATATTGTCCATCACCATCAGAAAACGGTACGCTGCACTTTCACCTGATTTTGTATTGTATTTAATCTTCTATTTGCACAAAATATGGCGTGCTTGCTTTGTTTTGTCTTGGCTCACATGCATAAGAGTGAAGCAATATTTATAGCTAGTGAGATAAATATAATTTTCGTAAAATCTCGTAAATTATATTACATTTCAAACACTAGCAAGAGTGCCCTTAACTGATCTATTTAGTTGAAAAAGGATGAAATTTCTTTATATGATTCACTGTTCTATAATATACGAATATAAAACAGTATTTAAAAAATGTCATTAACAACACATTAGAACGTTGTTTGGTTATATGAGTTGCATACAATTATATACAATATTAATCAATTGATGTATTGATCTAATATAATCTTGGAGTTATTTAAATTCGCACAATTCTCATGAAAGGATCCATCGTTGGTGTTAATTTCCTCAATGAACGTTAGTAGGTGTTATGAATGAAATTGCTGCAATGCTATTGCTGCTGATACTGTAACGTCATCACATGTCGGCCAGACCTGCGGCATGTGCGGGTCATGAGTACCCCTTCATCTGGGCCTTGTTACGCGCCGCCTTCGTTCTCATGTGGCCGTCAGCCTCCGACGCCTTCTAGCCGTTCGAAGATCTGGCCGCCATGTGGTGAGGTTACAATACATTGAAATCAGTCGCCGGTTTCTACTTCAGTTTTACAAACTCCAGGGCCGTTGTGCCACGCGCGACGGTGCAACGGGAGCGCACGGTCCACTCCGACTCCGCTCTCGGCCACTTCCCCTCGTGGTCGCCCGCGCCCGCGCCGGCGATCGTAAGTCAGGGAACTTGTTTGTAATGGACGCTCTTAGCGGGCGCCCGCGGCACATACTTTCGGGCGCGCGGCATTAACATAGCGCGGCGATGGGCGATACCGCAGCGCTGCCGCCGACACGCCCACAAAGACCGCCCGTCCCCCGCCCCCGCCCCGCTCTCGCTCCAGGTCCCGTCCCCTGCCACGGCTCCCTCCACCGCCCCGTCTCCTGCCCGCGGTCCCGCCAACACCACCGCCCCGTCTCCTCCCGCTCCCGCCCCCACCCTCGCCCTCACCCCATGCTCCCGCCCCCGCCCCCGCTCTCGCTGGCGCTCCTGCCCGCGCCAGCACCCCGCTGCCGCTACCGCCCCCACTACTTCCCCCGCCACTGCCCCCGCCACTGCCCCCGCCACTACCCCCGCCACTGCCCCCGCCACTGCCCCCGCCACTGCCCCCGCCACTGCCCCCGCCACTGCCCCCGCCACTGCCCCCGCCCCTGCCCCCGTCACTGCCCCCGCCACTGCCCCGCCACTGCCCCCGCCACTGCCCCGCCACTGCCCCCGTAACTGCCCCCGTCCCTGCCCCCGTCACTGCCCCCGCCACTGCCCCCGCTACCGCCCCCGCTACGTCCCGCTACCGCCCCCGCTGCCACCCCTGCTGCCGGCCCACTACCACCCGCACTTCCGCCTCCGCTCCAGCTGCCACCCCTGCCCGCCGCCGCCCCGATCGCTACTACAATGTCGCCGTCACCCCTGCTCCAGCCCCGACTCTCCCCTCCGCTCCCGCTCCTGTCCCCGTCGCCGTCACCGCTCCCGCCCCCGTTTCCACCTCCGCCCCCGGCGTGTCAGCGCGGGGCTTCGCGCACGCGACGCGACGCGGCGAGGCGCCATCCGGCTCGCTTCCCGCAGATCGCTGTCACTCACTCTGACCCAGAACACGCCCCGCCCCGCCACGCCCCCCGGCGGCTGGGAAGGTTCTCCGGTGCGCAAGAGTCATCGTGACAATGGGAGAACGCTGTTTGCGAGGTGGGAGGAGAACAGCAATCAGGGAGATTTTACTGCGCTTTTTTTAAACTTTGCCCCTGACAGGAATCAGCTGTTTCGCTGCCATCCAATCGGGAGCTTATATTTCGCTAAAGTGACGTCACTATGGTGACGTTCAAGCTCCCAATTCGATGAGATCGTCAATAGCTGATTTCTGTTAGGGGCAAAGTTTGGAAAATCGCAGTATAATTTTTTGTCACATTGCGTCTGCTCTTGAGACTAAAATCTACCCCATCTAATTCAACAAATAATGAAGCAATTATTATGTAAGTATTGTAAAAATTATGTAAGTTTAATTGGTGGTAGTGGTCAGTATCAGTATGACAGATTTAATGTTTTTTGTCTGGATGACGTGGGCATTCTTTGTGCTACACGAATCGTATACGTTTTAGTTTCGTTAAATTCAATTTGGTAACAGTCGATCTCATTCTTGGGTAAAATCTACCTACATTAGACGTCACTCTAATACCCTTTTTTGCTTAAGAGCCTAGTGCCTAGTTGTGTTATAGTTGATCGTTTTGATATCAGAAATAATGCTAATCATGAAGTCTTTTCTATTATTTCTAAATCTTGCAATAGTTTTAAATGCACTTTATACACGCATAACAAGGAATGGTTCATAATAAGAATTTAATTAATGTTACAATATAAGCAATCACTTTACATAGAACAACTAGTACATATTAAGTGAAGCCTGTACTTCTTTTATATCTTTCTGTTTGATTGAAAATGAAATTTTTCCTCCGTGCTCATGAGCGGGCGGAAGGAATGCTTGTGAGGAGGGAACGGGGGCGAGGCCAATGCGATGACGCTGCAAGTCGCGTTCGCCTCCTCGGCCGAAGAGCTCTCGAAAGTAAGTAGCGCTGGTAGCGGCCCAAGCGGCAATTTCGAGCGCGATCGCCCTCCAAGCACCTCTTATAGGCTTGCGAGACGCGTGGACCGAGCCCGCGCGCTCAGGCAATGGCCATTGGTCTCCTGAGCAGAAGTACGTACGTGGTCCTCATTGCGTTTCGTGTAGTTTGTGTTGTGTTTAATTAGCCAACATTATTAGGAATTAACCTTTAATGTTTTTCATTTGGCTTTGATGTTAAATAATTATCACGTAAAATCGAAAAAAATGCTGCGAAAAAATTGTTTTCACTTCGGAGACGAGAAAAGCGAACTTACGCGTTTTCGATACATTAACATGCACAACTTTATCAAGCGATGTTGGTTGTAACGGAAAGATTTTACGGAAGGCGTAATTTGACTTTTAATATTTGCGTTTTTGTATTAATTGATTGAGTATTTTATCAACATTGATTTTCCTGTTCGTATTTTCATTTTGTATATAAAAATAAGTATATATAATATATACATATTTCTTTTTCTTCTTCTTTTGTTTGGGTCATCTAGGGACCACGCACAAATTTCATTGCTTCTTCCTCTGTCCTTTTCTTCTTCCTTCAATACTCTTTCTTCTCGCTGTATATCACTTTTCCCTCCTCGGACTATTTTGTTCCTATCTTCTTTTCCTTCCTGCCCTGGAATCCTTCCTTTTCTAACACTTCTTCATAAACATCTCTCTTTCTGCTGGTTCTCTGTCACTTATATTGTTTCTTTCTAAATCTTTACATATTTCATTAATGTAACATTTGAAAAATTTAATGGCAAAAATTATGTCACGTTGGAGAATAAAGAGAACTGTCTTAACACCAATATTTAATAAACGAAACGATCTTTAAGACCAACTGTGAAATGTATCTGCTTCTGGAACTGGCCTGCCCGGTAGTAAGATATTGCTTCCTGCAACAGAAAAATTCCAAAAATGATAACCGATCTTCAACCAGTTTATTCACGTGCGCGAGACCCAGCATTTTAAATAAGACTTCTCCGCGCTATAACTTTCTCATCGACGTATTTACACACGCAATACATTCACGTACAACTCGCAGCGTCGCATGCAGAGAACTGGGGGAGTGCAGGGCGAACTCGTATCTCGCGTCGTCGCCGAATGCTCTTTTTCTTCCGCTGGCTTTTCGCGCCGCGGGCCGCCGCAGCGGGAGGCGGGCGGGCGCGTCGAATTTATTCCGCGCGAGTGCTTGAGAGTTACCGCCGGCGACGCCGCGCTCGGCAAGGATGGCAAAAAGAACATCCATGTTTTTAAAACATCGATATACGACGTCTGTTAGAAAAGTATCCCACTTTTGTGGATGAGAAGGTGTTTGTAGATGCGGTGGTGTAACGGTTAGCGTACCGGACTGCTATACCCAAGTTCGCGGGTTCAAACCCGATCGAAGCCATGGATTAAAAAGGGGTGAAAAAATCCTTCGTACGCCTTCCTTCGGAGGGGAAGCAAAACCGGCTGTCCCTTGTTAGTAGGTTTACTGCATGTAAAAGATCTCGAGCCTCAATGATGCCACTTCCACACCATGAGCAAAATTCAAAATCGCCTGTTTCGTCGCCCAAAGAATACCTTCTTTCTCCGCTAGGTGGTGAAAGGGGCGTAGCGAAATTTGCGTGGTCAGACGGAAGAGCAGGCCTCATGGCCTGAGTCTCGCCACGAAAATAAGGCAATTCAATGCGATATTTTGGGGAGGGGGGAGAGCGTGATGAATCTGCGTCAAGTGCTCTTTGATTGAGCTGATCTTGAACCTTCGTGGGCATGTGTGAATTTTTTCCCGTCTGTGGATTGCGTCTGTTGCTGGCAAGCAACATTTGAGTGACGTAGGGTTTGTCCGGGATGTCTCACTTTATTATAATTTCTTTTTAAATCTATTATTTTTCGGAGCAGATATAAAGACTCCGTTACATTCGATAACAATTATTTTTAACATTTTTCATATACGTGACCAAACAATAAAATATAATTCATTTAAGTACAATAATTAAAATGGAAATAGGATGGGAAAATACCACCTGTTTTATTATATTAAAACTTTGATGTTTTTTGTCGATGTTTTCATTGGCACCGAAAACCTTTTGGTGATGTATGGAAATATCGGTGTTTGGATAAAATTTGCCAACACTAGCGCCGGGGTAGGGCTGGGAGCTTGTTTAGGTCGCGAATGAGGAGCGAAACTCAGTCTATAGCAGTACACTGGGTGTCGCAACTTTCGCTATAAGCAAGCGGAAAGTTTGCTTTAAACTTGAGTTCCCTTAGCAACAGATATGAGACCTTCCGACATTTATTGAAGGTATAGATTTTATACGGTTGAATGTCATTCATTACACGCATGAACAGGATATTCGAATGAAGTGACAATTGAGTTTCTATTAATTAATTTTGTTTAATTGTTATTAATGTAATAATGAGTTGATAGGTTATATGAAATGTTTGAGAATTACGTATCCAATTTTCTAAAATTTTTAATTAAACTGAGCGAACTCCTTGTTCTGTGTAGTCACGATTACTTCTACTTATTTTTTTCACGGGCTTGCAGTCATTGTAGGTGTAAACATTACGTAGCAAACTGTCCAAAACACACCAAATTACTTACACCGAACTGCTGATGTTATTTGAAATAAAATGCGAGACTCCCAAAAATGTTAAAGAATCTTGTAGAGATAAACTACTCCGTGGAAAAAATAATGGATAAGATACAGATTAACATAGATCTTCATTTAAGGGACTTCAAAGAGAAGAATGAATCCAGAATCAAAAGAACTTGTAGAGTTCTCAATGTCTTCTCTTGGGGAGCTGGGAAGCAGACATTGAGAACACGATGTTATAACAAAAACACTTTACAAAAGTAACCTCAAGCGCTTGGATTTGGGGCCTGAAAGTGGTAACATAATTTACGCAGAAGTACCTAAACATACAAATTAATTAAAGGAAATGGTTCTTCACGAATCGGGTTCGAATCCTAAAACATGTTTATGTATCTATACACTTTTAGATAAAATAATATTTTTTTAGGTTTGTTTTATCTGCCTCCCTTCGCAAACTGTGATTTTACATCTAGTAAATCTTTAATTTATCTCCGTTTTGGGTGGGAAATAATTATTTCCAGATCCATTTCAGAGTTAATTTTTACCTAATGTCCAAAAGTAGTACTTCATTAATTCCCCGCTGTCAACGCCCACCGAACGACTGATAAATCGATAAACATTATTAGCCAGCAGCACTTCATTAACCTGCGCCCCACGGGCGTCAAACTGCGCAGCGGTGCGGAATGCGCGATGTTACTGCGCGGGAGGGAGGGGGCCTTCATTCGCCCTAACGAGTACAGTGCGTGTAACACCCCCAAGTGCATCGTTGCCCGACGCGGGGGGCACTTCGTTTGCTGCGTTCATCTGGGAAAACATTAAGTGCTTATAGCGGTGGTGCCAAGGTCTTCTTCTGGTGGCTGTGGCACGTGTTGTGGCACCGTAGCATGTCAAGAGCTTCCCCGCGCAACTAGCGTCGGGAAAGGGAACTATTATGAGTAGCAGCAGCAGCAGCCGCGTTGTTTTACAATAGAGACGGCGTTGTCTCTGGTGGTGGGGTGATGAACTACGTGGAGAGGCGTGTCACTCGTCCCACGGGCTCCCGCTCGTGGCATCGACCTTGACAACACTGGGTTATAGACTAACTCTGAAATGATGTATGTGTGCAGAATTAATCACTGGAATTACTAGTCGATGTATTTCATTGTTTGGGTTGCTTTGTAATGTGGATGCACGCAGTTCTTGTTTCCTGGCTCGTTAATCGAGTTTTACGTGATTTTATGCAACTCAAGGTAATTAGAAATGCCCTCGCTGTGTTGGCACTCGTTTTCTCCAACGCTGCATTCACGCTTCCGGTTTCTACGTCGTCGACCTTTTGCCCCTCCATGCTCGGACCCCGGATGTATTTTAAATGGTACACGTGCTAGGACCCTGCACGAGTTTTGGTGATTGAGTGTACGATTGCTATTGGTGCATAGAAAAGATGTGGCCACGGACAACAGGGATCAGTAAAGAACCTCCAGGAATTTGACAGAAACCTCCCTCGTTTTTGTGAAATTAAAATGATTTACATTCAAAAGACAATATTTAAAATTAGTCGATTGCAACGGTGACAATCTCTGAAAGGCAGAGTTACAGGTTCGAATTCTAGTGAGGAGTTGATGCTTTCCCTTTGCGATAGTAACTTAGGCGACCGCGTACTCATTATCATTATTCATTATTATTAATTTCGTAATTGCTCAACAAAACAAGTAGATGGAGTCTGAGAGTGACTGACCACCTCCATTTCTGTAGTTTTGTGGCCCAGAGAAAAAGTCACCTTCTGCAAATCGAGACATTTGTTAATTCGCAAACCTCCTGATGTTTTCTATATACACGTGGATCATAATGGGTTTTTGGTATTTGGTATGTGGATCATAATGGTTCCATGGTATTTTGAAGAGGGTCAGTGATGACTCGGCTCGACAGCCGAGTTTATATCGGCGACTGATGGATCTAACCAAGATGCCATTGATTACACCATTGATTAGTGAATATGATAATTATTTATTTTCCGATATTCAGTATTTATCTTAAGTTTTCATCTAAGTATAAATTATGCCACATTTCTGATGAAAGTATAAATGCCACAAAATATCACAAAGAATAAATTCACACAGTATAAATGCCACATTTCTGATGAAATTGAGTTAGGTTTTTCGATGTCCCATAGATGTACCAAGATGTAGGGTTTTTATTTTAAAGATTCGCCGTAAGATGGCAGTGTAGTTCATAAATTAATGTTCTTTATCCTCAATGTGTCGAATGCAACCTAAACCTTTGCTCTCCGTTTCTTGAAAACGTACGTATTGTGGTATAGCACGTTATTGCCCCGAGGTCTTCATATCTTCCGGAAAGGCAGCGACTCGACATTCTCTTCCAAACACTCACAGTCATCAAAGATGTACTGGAATCTTGCCAAAGATAGACAGGAGCTGATGTTTAGCGCGTGTATCGCCTACCAATGAACTCTCTCCGCGGCCTCTTTGAGTCTTCCACGCGGAATCCTAGGCTTTATAGTTGTAGATTCCTTCTCCGTTCCTCATTTGGAGCGGAGGGAAATCCTCGGCCAGCCACCCGGACAGCTCCTGCGCTACAATATGGAGGTTCAGGAAGAATAGTGAAACGGGCGCCGGCAGCAACGCGGGAGCCTTGCGTGAATGCCAACTCGCACGCGAACATGAATACAAATACCGTATAAGTACACACAGGCAAATACCTACGGTCTGTGAAAAGAGACGGTCACGTGATGAACCCGCCACAAGGCGGACTTTCTTCGTCGAAAATTAACCTACGCATGCCCTGTTTGGATTTCAGCTGCCCCAACCACATTAAATACGTTACAAAGCTTCCAAAACAAAATTTTAAGATTAACAGTAAATGCCCCCTGGTTTGTCAGCAATAAGACCCTCCACAACGATCTTGGAATAGAAACCAATTACTTTCTTTATACAAAGCTGGCACATAATTTTTTCAATAATTTAATTCATGTACAAGGAGCAGTCACTTACGAAAGTTCCTACCGATCAGCCCCCACTCTCCCACCTAAGAAACAGACTCCCATTCCATATTTTCCTTCAATATCTCTGACATTAGATAAGGCAAGAACATTTCTAGCAATTACCTGTCCCTCCCATCGTATTTCCTTTTTAATCCTGTCATTGTTCTAACATAATTCCCTCGCAATAATCCTGGTTGAAGGTATAACACATGTAATCACTATCAGCGACGAAACAAGCAGTTATCCCCTTCACACTTTTCTGATACAAAGTTGCTCGGCCAATCAACTGAAGAGCCTCACTGCTGAACGTTGTAATAATGTCTGTAAATGTAAATAAAAAAAATTAAAAAAGCAAGGTGGACGCTGCGTGGGTTTTTGGGGAAACCGTGACGTGTTCTGCGGATGTAGCGTCGCAATCGTCAGCAATGCTGAGGTTAGACATGAGCCAGCTGACCTCCAGTCAACTCTTCTTCAGCAATTAATTTCTTTCTAAACAACAACTTCTGTTATTTCTGTTCTAGTACATCCAATACTTATGGATATATTTCTAAATCATCCACAGCTTATCGTCCACAGAGTAAAAGCTATCGTTGATCCACTTAGCAGGTCTACTCGTCTCGAGGCTTTCTGATTATTTATTTTTAAGGTTCTCCAACGACTTATCCTGTTGCTAGGCAGAAACAAACTACGTTATACCGAGAAGAGCCTCCGGCAGCGGTGATGTCAAAACTTCAGCAGAACAATAATTTAACAATAATTAAACAATTTCCTTCGTTAGCCCAATCAAATTAGACTAAAAACTCGTGATCGAAGGAAAAAATCGCTGAGTTTTGAAACTTTGCATGGTTGTTTATTGGTACCCATTGCACGTTACACTAAAAATCCTGAAGTATGGGGTTAAGACGGAGGTGGGAGGGCGATTCAAGGTTTTTAAAGGTTAATTATTTCTATAAAAATGTTTCTATAAGATTTTCTGGTAAATTAACCCTTTTAAAGTTACAAGCTCGAAAACGTCTTGCTTTTATTTACGGCGAGCCCCTTTCTTAGATAGTTTGCTAATAAGTAAAAAGATGTTATCCGTGAGAATAATGGCGTGAATCGAAATCAATATTTGATGTAGGCTCCTCATCGTAATTGTTTATTTTGGCATAAAGCTTTTTTCGGCCACATTGCGGCCATCTTCAGTGCTCTTAGAGGCGGCTGTGGGCCTCAGTCCAGACAGACAGCCTCTACTACGCTACTAACTGCTGTCTGTCTGGACTGAGGCCCACAGCCGCCTCTAAGAGCACTGAAGATGGCCGCAATGCGGCCGAAAAAGCTTTATGCCAAAATAAACAATTACGATGAGGAGCCTACATCAAATATTGATTTCGATGATAGCATCGTAAATGCCACACCATTTCCTACTATAATGGCGTGAATATTGTTTTCATTGTTTATCTACATGTTTTTATTTACATATTTTGCGCCAAAAATCATATGTATTTTACATCATACCAAATATTACTTGGTTTATCCCGCCACTTCAGGATTTTCAGTACAATATGCGGTAGGTACCAACAAACAATCTTGCTAAGTTTCAAAACTCCGGGATTTTTATTCACTCGTTTTGTACAATTTGACTAGGCAAGAAATACCTCGGTAGCTCGTTGGTTAGCGTGCTCACTTTCCACAGCGTAACTCTGGGTTCGATTCGTGGTCGGGACAAAATGATATCTGTACGCTTTCCTAGCAAATGTCGCAGCGTCTATTGCTGTGTGACGATGAGAAAGCCCACCCTACGGTTAATAAGACCGGTATATACGGTGAAGGGATGTCTTCGTGCTAACCACACGGACCTCTTACCCCATGGCCGAGAGACTAGGCCACCGCTGGTCGGCCAAGGCCCGTGGGCTGTCGAGCCAAAGGTCGTGTACCTAGAGAGCGAGGCGCGTTTGTCTCTGCCGGTCTCTCTCTCTCTCTCTCTCTCTCTCTCTCTCTCTCTATATATATATATATATATATATATATATATAGAGAGAGAGAGAGAGAGAGAGAGAGAGAGATTATCTGGGATTTGCTGCAACCAGTGCAACCTAAGCACGAACAGCCACTTCAACACTCGGCAGAACAATGCGTTTCCCTCGTATTGCCACAGAGCTTGCGCGGTGCGGAGCGGTTGGCTGTTGGCGGGGCTCCGCCGTGCGCTGCGCGCGCGCCGTGCGTCTTCTGCCGGCGCGCCGCGCGTGCCACACGCGAGCTGCGTAGCAATGCGCAGGCGAGCGGCTGCGCGCGCTGCGTCGCCCGAGCTGCGCGCTGCGCGGCTGTGGCCGCCAGCCGCGGTGGCGGTGCTGCGCGGGCAGAGATCGACCGCTGAAGTATACGGTGCTGGACGAAGACGGATGGACTTCCATCCGCACCGGCTGCAGACGCAGGAGATGCATGAAGATAGTGCGCGAGTCGATCGGACTATAAAACACCTGGTTCTTCCGTCGATGCGGAGATGTACGAGCCGTGGAAAGAACTAAGGATGCTCATGGGGCACGCTGTAGGATGGTTGGTTAGGAGACAGTTGTAGAGAACGTTGAAAATAGGCCGTGTAGAATTTTGGTGAAAGGAAAATATATTATTCTAATTTGAGAATAGTTCCTTCCTAGAAACTTTCTAAAAGGGACAATGAAATATGTTTTTCTGGAACTTCAATATATTATTCTAATTTCAGAATAGTTCTTTTCCTAGAAATGTTCTGAAAGTCAAAAAAGAAATAAATTTTTCTGAACTTCGTATAATTTCGTTTGTACGAACGCTGTAAAATTTTGATTATAGTCTTAATTCTTGCATTTTCATTTTCGTACTTTACAAACCATACCAAAAAGTACCACGCGTGTTATTCTTTTCTTCCATGTTTGCTCGGTGTGCGAAATCTTCAGCACTAGTTTATGGAATCATGTAACTTATTTCAAGACTACGACACACTTGAGCTAATTTTTTAAGGAAGCATTTGAAAGGATTTTTACAAGAAGCAAAGGAGTTCAAACCCGAGATTTTTCAGGAGGCACCAAAAACTTCATTGCGTAGAAGCGCATAGTAATGAATTTATGATTTTTAACTTCCAATGGGTTTGGCACTTACCGAAAGAAAATGTCCCAGCAGATAGCCACAGTTGTAGGGAATAACGTGGTGAAATGTCTCAAAAAATGGAATTTTCGACTTCTTTGGTTCTTGTGAAAAATTCGTTATATTTTTAACGTTTGCTAAACGATTCGAAGAGATAAAGTTCAAAAAAACATTGTGAAAAAAATTAAGCACAGAACTAGTGCAACGCAATATTTGCCGTCATAAAGATAAAAGAGACTCAGTGGAAAATATAATTTTCTCTTTTTTTGTGAACAAATGTGAACAACAAATGTTTGTAATGCAACGCAAATCTCAAAGAAGCTTCTTTTACCTCCGGAACAACAAATGACTCCCACCGTTCTTTGAAAGTTGCAGCAATGTATCAACTGCACGTTCGTTATAAATTCCCATCCAAGGACGGTTCAAAAACCGTTGTCTCGGCACTCGCTCGGACACATTTTCTAGTCGACGGTCTACGATGCGACATCCGTGCGTGTGTCAGATGGCCACGCCTGTCGATGCGCGGCCTGCAGAACCTGGCGGAGAGGCACGGGGCGGGGTGGAGTGGGGTGGGGGTGGGCGGAGCGGGGCGGAGAGGGGAAGGGTCGGGTGGTGAGGGTAGGGCGGGGCGGGTGGAGAGGGGAGGGGTGGAGCGGAGAGGGGAGGGGTGGGGCGGAGAGGGAAGGGGAAGGGAGGTGAGGGGACGGCGGAGAGGGGAGGGGCGGAGCGGGGCGGGGCGGAGTGAAGCGGGCGGGGCTGGGCGGGGCAGGGCGGGGCGGAGACTGGAAAGGAGCGGGGCGGAGTAGAGTGGAGCGTGGACGGGGAGGCGTCAGTGGGATGGAGTCGGACCGAGCGGTGCAGAGTGAAGCAGAGCGTGACGCACGGGACGGGCGGGGCAGAGAGGCTTGTGGTTGGGAGGTGGATGGGGTGGAGGAGGGCGAGCTGGAGGGCGGTGGGGTTCATGAGGCGGAAGTGGTTGAAGGGGTGGCGAGGTGGATGGGGAGCGGGAAGACGAACGGCAGTGCGGACGGGGCTTGGGAGAGGTGGGCAGAGAGGAAGTCGGGGCGGATGGGGACGACACGGAAGAAGGTGGGAGAGGTCAGAGCAGGAGGACGGCGGGGCGGGACACCGGAGCGCGGTATAGAAGAGGACGAGCATGTGTGAGTGCAAGGTGAAGGGGTCGGACGAGACGCGGCTGAGGAGCGGAGGGCGAAGTGATGGAGAGTGGGGAGCGTGGTGGGTGAGGTGTAGAGGACTGGCGGTTGGGCGGGGCCGGTGGGACGGAGCGACATAGGGAAAGGGGCAGGGGCAGGCGAGCGGCGGCGTGGCGGAACGCTACAGTTGCCCTTATACGCGGCGCGGCGTCCGCTTTTTGCCAGGCGCCGCGGTCGGCCTGCCGCCACCGCCGCCGTCGCCGCCAGGGGTCTGCGCCTCCGCGCGCAGCTGCTGACTGGGAGCTGCGCCGCGAAGACGACACGCGCAGATAGGAACGTTCGATTCCTGTAAAAGAATCGATTCCGAAATCGATCACAGAATCAAAATACGTATAACGACATTCGAAATACAGCTGATTCAACTAATATTTACATTACTTTTCTTTTTCTGACTCCTGTCATTTTTGGCCCATCATTTTTTTTCATTTCAAACTTCCTTTTCAGGGAACAGGTTAATCACGAAGAGAATTTTGTTTGAAAAAACGGAACTTGAAAATGGAATAAGGTAGATTTTCCTCACGAAAATCTGGTGAATCGTCACGATATTCAGGGAGGCAAGGAGGATTGATTTAAAAATGTTGCCGTTTGTTTTTTCTGCCCGCCCGCCCGCCCCTCATGTGTAATCTGTAAATGAATATGTTTGCACAAAGATGGCGATCTTCATTGTAAAACGTGCCAAAATAGACAACTATTTTTCTCACAGATTTTGATATATGATAAACATTTCATTCTTGGGTACAATCCACAAATAACAGTAAATGTGCGGTGTGAAAAAATCGTATGAACAATTTCTGTCATACAGTGGTAGGGCAAGATATGATGTAGAGAATTCTGAATGGTTACCTTTTGTCTGGACACTAGACTTAAGTTCTGATTTATGTAATTCCTTGTATATATAGAAGGATTTGATTTATATTAAATTCTTACGTTCTTTTGCCCGAATTGTGCGTAATAAGGTCGGAACGAACATTGTTCTTTCAGGATGAAGCTGTTGTATATTTCCAATATTAAGTTCTTAAATCTTTTTCTTAACGTAAAAATCAAAATATTTTGACTTGGAAATAACGTCATTGTGAGTACAAACACCTCGGTAACCACTTGTTGTGGTTTCTGTCGTTTATTTCCACACCATTTTCTTTTACCTACAAGAATATTTGTACCCTTCTTCGAATGTGTGCCGTGGCGCGTTGGCGGCCGCACAAAAGGAATGCTGCCCGCCGCCTTTACGGCTTAACGCGAATTGAGACAAGAATCGCGCGCGGACACTGCCGCTGCGGCCGGGGCGGCGCGGAGAGGCAGGCGAGGCGAGGCGAGGCGCCGCGCCGCTGAATGGGCGCTGTTCATTACCGCGTTTACACCGCGCCACGTCGTTCGCCCGATAAGAGAGCTCACAGATCCACTACCCGCCGCCCGGCCACCCCATTCACCCCTCCTCGCCGCCCGCCTCGCCGCCCGCCTCGCCGCCCGCCTCGCCGCCCGCCTCGCCGCCCGCCTCGCCGCCCGCCTCGCCGCCCGCCTCGCCGCCCGCCTCGCCGCCCGCCTCGCCGCCCGCCTCGCCGCCCGCCTCGCCGCCCGCCTCGCCGCCCGCCTCGCCGCCCGCCTCGCCGCCCGCCTCGCCGCCCCACACCACTCGTCCACCCACCCCACACACCCATACGCCTTACAGCACGCTCGCCTCCCCCGCCGCGTGGCACACTGCCCGTCCACATCGCCCACCTCCCTCACTGCCCGCCCACCTCACCGCCCGCCTGCGGCTCGCCTGCTTGAATACCCATCCATCCGCCACCCGCCGCCCGCCGGGCCCACCCCAAACACCCCTGCCGATCCCCGACCACCCGCGCCGAACTCCCACTGGCTAGCCCCACCACTTGCCACCCATCTCACCGCGGCGCCACTCTCTCCCGCAGCACCCATCGTACCTCCGGCTCTGCCCGCCTCCCCCTCACCAACCCCACCTCCTACCACTTGCCATGCGTCTTTCATCGCCCATCCCCGACTACCTCGCTTTCCGCCCCCGCTGCCCGCCGGGTGCTAATGGCCGGTCGGCTGTTCGCCATTGTGGCCTGCCCAGGCGCAAGCCACGGGCGGCTGGAAACCGGATCCGCTATCCGCCCTCTCGCCCGTCGCCCCGCTTCGTATCTTCGCCCCTGCGCCCCCCCCTCTCGTCCACCCCGCTGCGCCATATTCCGCCTCTTCACAATTCAGATCTTTGCTTTGTTATCATTAATGGCGAAGGGAAGTGTGGATCGTTGTTACATTTTATGGGTAAATTTTATACTGTAGGAAACGCCTATCTATATCCGACTGTTTTCCACCTGTCTCCATTTGGCAGCATCTGTGCCTCACTTGTTCTCGGTTTTCGCCACCCTACCCAGCGTCATACCATCTGGCTTTTCACACTGCTGCAATGCGTAGAGCACGTTTTTGTAATCGAACTCCTCTATGAGTTCCGTTGAAAAGTTTTCGTTCCACTACCGCGCAATGTATCGTTCTGGAAATGTCTCCCAACTCGGTTATCTCTGGGCCATTCTCCATACTGATGGATTACAGATAGACTTGCGTTGTTTCAACTGCCTCTACATAGTATTTCTTCAAACACATACAATGTTTAGATCATTCTGTTCAGATAGAAAAATGAATAAAAGGAAACCAAAATAATTAATTGATGAAATTCAAAGTTGGGGCATAAACTCAGATTTCAAGATGGAAAATTAGGCAAACGTTATAGAAACCATCGAGGGAGCGATCTGATCCGTTTCTCTCTTCTCCGCAATAAGTTGATACTGCACTATTCCATGCAACGGCCCTTGCTGTTCGCTCACCCTCGTCCATTTTCCATCACTTTTGCTCCGCGACGATGCCGAGCCAGTTTCCACCTCCCTTCCGCTTACGGCAGCTTGTCGCCCGTCTCTAGCAACCTTTTGAAACACTCTACGCGGCTCGCCTGCGCAACTCCGCATGGAAATCCACTCATGACAACGTTTGATGAATTACGTCCCAGTACGTGTGTGTCTCTCCTTTCCAAAAGAGCTCTCCTTTATTCTATTCAGAATTTTTTTTTGTTTCTTTGTAACGGCTATGATGTAATGTCCCTGGCACTTGAGATAGATTCATAGAAACATATCCGACATGGATGAAATTGCGCGCTGTGAG
>JAHLJT010003656.1:43049427-43074132 GCA_031308135.1 Acheta domesticus | reverse complement strand
GACTCCCACTCATGGCATCGACCTTGAAATACACTTCTAATACGAGTACTTCGCGAATCGCGATAGTGATTTTGACAATTCGCGATAGTACACGGGAAAAAAAATGAATATCCACTTTTGATAACATTATAGATTGGAGAAAACATTTTCTACTATATTGTACAGTGCTTTAAAACTTTAACTTAAAGGATTTTTTATTTCAAGATTTGAGTTAAACATAATTTGTTTAGGATAATGTAACGTAAAATTTAAACAATTAAGAAATACCAATTAAACTGTGAGCGTTTGAAAAATACATCTGTAGTCTGCCCGGCATCAATTACATTGTTGATGGCCGCTTTTCAACCCAGCCACCGCGTCTAGGAAGTTACTGACCTATGGCTGGATGTTTACATATCCTCCGCATTCCTATTTAAAGTGAACATACACGAATATAGACATAATGAAACATTACGGAGGAGCAATTATCCTACAAATGGGTATGAAGTAATGATAGAAAAAAAACGAGGAATATGAGGTCGTGAGCATTAAAATTCTGGCAAATAATAATGTCTGCTACGAATAGTAATCGAATCAGGAGGAAAATTAAGACATTCAGCGGAGCAGCTGCAGGGAACTGGGCGACGTGACAGGCGCTTGCGAGAGATACACGATCAAAGGCGGTAGCTCGCTCGGCAATTATGTTTTTTCTTTTCTTCTCGTTCACCAATAAATTCCGGATTTGCTAGGTTTCACATAAATCATATTGTACTATAATTTATTTATTTTGCCTCAGGGTAATCGAATATTTTCCATCATAACTAACGTGTTCGCTTTTAATTCCTTCGCCCATTTTCACACAGTTCGTTTAGACACGGAGTTGCTTTTTTTTGCGTCTTGTATTGAACAAAAAATGTTGGGATCATAAATTTGTAAAATGAAACACTTAGAAAATTATTATGAGAAATATATCGGCTTTAAAAACAAGCAAGAACCACTATATTGCAAGACATGTTTGATACTTATTTAACTTGCATCATTTTGAACATCGAGCAGTTGCCGAAGAACTGAGTCAACGTATTATTGGGAGATTAAGATCTTACCCACAGGAACTTGAAAAGGGAACATGAATTCATTTTCACATTTAAACTTCATAAATATGATATTCCCTTCGCATTAAACTGATCTTGTAACTCACCCATTTCGGGAACACTATTGGCTGCCAAATATCATCGCAGCTAGCAAATACTCACCTGCAAAAATAAAATAAAAAATTGTCAATTTGACTTACATACTGTACACGGAATGAAATTACAATTTCAGGGCGCTTTTATTAAATTAGAAACTTTTTACTTCTCTTTAAGAACAAATGCGTGCATGCTACAGCAAAAAAAAAGTTAAAAATATCAAACATGTATTGTTGCTGTTAATCTGATGTGCAAGCTGTTTCTGGGTAGTCTTCTATCCAGCCAGCATGTATAAAAATCTGGGAACGCATAGAACAACTACCAAGAGAAAAAAATGACGTAATCACAACGGTCAACACTCAAACTATTCATTCTATCGTGACTGCATCGTAAACGATTTATTCGTTAGTGTTGATGCCTTTGGTGAGCGAAGCCAGGGCTTTCCAACCGAGGACCTGAGGGGCGTTTCGACCCGTTTAGCAATTTTGACCGTCCTAGCAAACAATCACAATATTTTAGATACATAAATTTAAAAAAAATTGATAAACAATATTTAATATTCACGCCAATTAATAGTATTCATTTGTGGATGAGAAAAAGTAATTGGGGAGGAACTGTGTAATATGCTTCTATGAAGGAAGAAATTTTTTCAAAAGCTCAAAAAGAAATGAACACTTTGAACTACTGTAGAAAATATTTAATTTGTTACTATTGATGGTAAATGCAATACGTTTGTCGACGAAGACAGGCTTGGTAGAAAATATCTATTAAGATATTCAAGAAGTTTGGAACGCAAAAGGCAATGACTTATCAGTTCATTTAATTCATCAACAGGCTCTGTGTGATCATTGTTTAGAAAGTAATGAAAGTTGTACGTTCAATTAATTTCATCAGTTCACACGCTGTTGCATGCTGTTAATTTAGAACATCCATCCTCGCACCGACTGTAATCAGAATCACATTGTATCACCTTATTTGTTAGTTGCAGAACTGAAACGATTTTTCCAACTTCGTGATAATTTGTTTTAAAAGTGCATAATTTGCATTATGCAGGCAAAACATGCTCACATTACGTTGAGCAGTGAAAAAAATGTTGGAGACCCCTGGCGTAAGCGATTGGGGCTTATTGCAATCCGAGATCGACGAGGTCTGATTGGCCGACTCTCCGCGCGCTGCTTTCCCATTGACCTCCACCTCCACCTTTCACAGGTGCCGGCGGCCTCCTTTGGTTTCGGAGCCCGAAACTCCCGCCCGATCCACCCCAGGACTTCACCGATTGGCGGGAGGGTTGTGACCCTCATGCACACCTGGCGTCCCCAATTGCGTCCGCTTTGGCAACCCTATTCACCATGCTTAAATATGACTCACTTCTAGAAATAGTCACGGTGTAAGATACATAGGAGTGTTCTCTCCCAGTCTAAAACTGAAGCTTATGTGAGGCTAGTTTCTCACAGTTCTCGTATATATACTGCGATTTTTGTAGGAAGAGCTCTCAAGATAACTCAAATCCCATCTTCGCGATGGAATATGTCACGGCACTTCGCATCTTTTCTCGGTCTTGCCGGTAGAAGTCGCATGATCGCAAGCACTGCTTCATACGGTCGCGATCGTGCGAAATCTAGTGGAACGATTGTGAATGATACGAAATGCCGTGACATATTCCATCGCGAAGATGGGATTTGAGTTATCTTGAGAGCTCTTCCTACAAAAATCGCAGTATAAGCGCTGCGATCTTTGGGTCTCATTGACAACGTCGCGATTGGTCGTGATCCATTCGACTGCTCTGTGGCCAGCTGATTTCTAATTTCAAGTCAGTGATTTGTCGTTTCGCGGTGAAATCGGTAAAGTCTAGAGCGAACAGTAACGAAAATGGGTAGGAAATGTTTTGTAAAACTATGTAATAGCCACAGTTTAAGATGTCATTTTTTAATGTGTATCTTACTCCGTGACCCAAAACGATCGTGCACGGGCAAGCGAGGAACTAGCCTCAAACTGGCTTCAGAAAATTTGCCCCAAAGGCGGATAGTTGACACACCTATATATCTTACACCGTGAAAAAACTGCATGTAGGGACGTTCTGTTTCCGTAAAGGAATCGATCCCAGAATCGAGAAGTAGGGAGTCGATTCTAGAATCAAATCAAAAGAAAACAATCGGTTCCCTAAGGAATCGAATCATATGAGAACATGATTCAACGTAGGTATCGATACCGGAATCATGAAATTAATATTTAATAAAGCACAACCAGGTGTTAATTAAATTTTAATAACAATGATAATTACGTCGACTAAAAAGATATTACAGATGAAATAATAAAATTGAAATAAAGTAACAGAATATCATGGAAACAATTTATTAATAGAACACAAATAAAAAAAATATAATAGATGATAACATCAACAACAGTATGAACTAATCAAGGAAATTTTTACGGATTCAAGGAAGCACAACTTCAAACGACGTGATCCAGAAAAGAAAGAGTTTTTTTAAGCTGTGTTGCAAAAAATATAATGTGACACAAATGATACAACGACTGGGCGTGTACCGGTATATGTGGGTTAGATTGCTAATCGAGGCTGCCAATTGTGTGAACAGATTAATTGTAATTTTATATGTTTGTTTTATTTTTTAAACTCTTGATCTAAAATGATTGTTTTAACTACGTGTATCATTTGAATGAAATTGGAGCTCGTTTCTGAGTACATATTTGGGCTTTAAATCTGGAGTTTCCATTAGTTCTGTGAATAACAGAAGAATGAATAATAGAAGTAAAGAACGAAATACGGATGTGTACCTCAGGATGTTTTTTGGCTTGACAAAGTGAGTAAACAAACACAAAATGGTAATACAGAAGGAAATAAAGAATTTTCGCTCAAAAATACATGCAAAAACAAATTTGAGAGTTGAGAGTATCGTGATGGTTTTAGAATTTATAAAAATGCATGCATGCCAAAGCAGAAACAATTTTAAATGGAGGCCTTTACTTCTGTAAGTTTTCCTTTGACCGCCACGCGGAAATATTAATTTACATCATGTACATTTTTAGTAAAACACAACAGGTGTCGTTTCAAGATAATGCGCACGACGCTCTACAACACACACACGCGAATGAAGCACAAGAAAAAGCCTTTATGCATAATGTTTGTGACGGGAGCAGACTAGCTTTAGCACGTAGTGGCGTAAGCTCTAGAGATAAAAGACGGCGTAGAACGAGGATCTGGGAGCCTCTTCAGGCAGTCATTATGGCTTCTCAACTGCAAAACAAACAAGTTTGAAACAAGCTTCCAAACTCGCAACTTGGGACAACTTTGGAGCGTAACCTGGGCGATTATGTAAAGCAATGTTTCCGATAAAAACGAGACTAGATAGACAAATTATATGGATGATTTTACTTTGCATGTTATCTGTGAGCCATTTCTTTTAATTTGTGGGAGCCCACGACAATAACGCGCTGATCATTAGATGAAATCGTTCAAACCTTTTCCTCGAATGAAAAAACAACAACAACAAAACTTTCGAGTTGTTCTTGCAAATTTGATGAGTATTCGTCTCTGGAGAATTCTCGAGGCTTTTATTTGTTCAGAAAGGTGAGATATCAACGAAAATGTTTATTTTTACTTGAAACATTTTTAGATCGTGCCCTCTCGCGAGCGAAAGGCAAACTAAGCAGTCGGTGAAACGCGAGAAAACCTTACGAAACGAGAAGTTGGCGCGAACCAACAAGACGTCTCCTTTTCTTGCTTTGAGTTTCTTCCAGCAATTAGCGCTAATAACTTGCAAAAAAACACCGCAAAGAAGCAAAAAAAAATATTCCTCCGGAGCTCGCACGAAAGGGAAACAAAATCCGAGAAATTCCCGCTGTGAAACGAGAGTGGAGTTGGGCGCCAGATTTTCCTGACGAAACTTCCAGAGAAGGACGTAAAAGATGAGGAGGATAGAAGGAATTAAATAAAAGAAAGTGATATGGAAATACGAAAGCAAAAGTATGAAAAAGACAGAAAAATTATGAAGAAAAAGAGACGATATAAAGGGCAACAAAACGACACACACAGTTGCAAGGAAGAGAACGACAGCGGAGAGGAAGCATTGGCGTAAAATGAGAGAGAAAAGAGATAAATGACAGAGGTAGAAGACAAGGTGGAGAAAGTGTAATTTATATGAGATCGAGAGAGGAGGAGGATGAAAAAGGATGAAAGAGGAGGACAGAAAAGTAAGCGATAGTACACAATGAAACGGCGGGGAAGGTGAAAAAGGATAAGAGGTGGTGATGAACGCTAGGATCGGCCGATGAGGAGAGACATAGAATGTGATTCCGTTGTAGAGGAAGGAAGGGAGGGAAAAGGGGAGGGAGAGGGAGGAGGGAGGGGGGAGGAGGGAGGGGGATTAGGGAGGAGGATTAAGTGCGGGAGAGAATGAGAACACATAGGGGGTAGAAGAGGCAAGGAAAAGACGTAGGAGGAGGCAGATGAAGCAGATGAGGTGAAGGAGGCGTGCTCGTAGTGAAAAGGCGGGGCGAGCAGAGCGTGCAATGCAGAGACGCGTTAGGAGTAGAAGGAAGTGTAGGGGAGGGGAGGGGGAGGGGAGGGGCGGGCCGTGCACGGTGAAAACGAGGCGCTTCCTTCCTGTCCCACGAGTGGCGAGCGCGGACGCCGCCAGTGACGCAATTGTCTACCAGTCGGTGCGGTGCGAGGCGAGGAGACGGGTGGGAAGTCTGCGTAGTGGGAGGGGCGGTGGGTCGAGGCGAAGTCGGGCGGTCGGGATGGGAGGGGCGGGGAAGGGTGGGATGGGGTGAGGTAGGAAGGGTGAGGTGGGCGAGTCGGGGCAGGGCGGGTTGAGAAAGGTTGGATGAGGTGGGAGGGGTGCCGTGTGGTGGTGCGGAGAGGTCCGGGAGGGGCTGGCGGGGCGGGGCGAGTTGGACGTGGCGTGGCGGGGAGAGGAGGTTTGAGTGGGGTGGGGCGGGGTGCCGTGCGGCAGTGCCAAGTGGTCCGGGCGGGGAGGCGCAGGGGGCGCAGACGGGGAGAGGGCGGGGTGGGGCGTGGAGAGGGCGGGGCGGGGAGAGGGGAGAGGGCAGAGGCGGGGAGAGGGCGGGAAGGGGCGGGATGGGGCGGGAAGAGGGCGGGGAGAGGCGGGAAAAGGGCGGTAGGTCGGGGAGAGTGCGACGTGGGGCGGGGAGAGGGCGGGGTGGGGCGGGAAGGCGCGGGGTGGGGCGGGACTGGGCGAGGCGGGGCGGGAGGGGCGGTGAGGGGCGAATCGGGGAGGCGCGGGGCCGGGAGGCGCGGGGCCGGGAGGCGCGGGCGGGGCGGGGAGGCGCGAGGCGGGGCGGGGAGGCGCTGCGTGAGGCACGATAATTGAGGAGCCACTGGGAACGGAGCCGCCCGGGTCGCAGCAACGCACGCACCTCCAGGGGCTTCACGAGTCCTCGCCGCGGCTTTCAAGCGCCCACAGCCGCTCGGGACGCGCGGCAGGTTGGGTAAACTCGAGCGCCTGTGGCCTCAACCTCTCGAATATCCGAATATCCGATATCCGTTGGCGAATGAATTTGGTTGGGGTGCGTGTTCATGATTGACGGTATCCGGACGATCTGCGCGTAACACTGTACTGAATAAAGTCCTTTACACGCAGACAACGCTTTGTCACTCAAGCGTCAGACAAATGAATTCAAAGGCGATCTTTACTTCGCAAATAATTTAAGTAGTATAAAAGTAGTAGTATAAATAAATATGAATGCTTGTTGACAGTCTTCACTATGAACACATTTTTTCAACGCAAAACAACAAAAACTACTGGCTTTTCGTTTACTGTACCCCTCACCTCTCGCTGTTCGCTTCATTACAGGCACACATCAGTAACAAAACACGTAAATTACATCAGTCCCGTATCACTGGCAAATAACAAACGTGAACCATCCGCTGCGAGCAGCCCGAGTCGCAAAACGTCTGAAATTCAGCGTGGAAGAGCAGTCCAAGTACTGGGCAGATAATGTTATTTCACTCAAAATGAAAGAGCTGCCTGATTTCAATAAGGAGTAATTTGCCTGAAGTCAAATAACCTCATATTAAACGGGTTGTTTACATAACTTTCTCTTCTTACGGAGAAACTCGTTAGGCGAGAAAGTAAAACGAAAATGACCAATTTTGGTCAGGTACTGTTTTCCCACTCACCCATTGAATTTATGTATTGTGTAGCTAATTTCGATACTTAAACAATTTTCGAAGTAAAGATAAGGGGTATTATTTAACACCTACTGCGGTGTGCACATTTAGTAGGAGCGTACATGACATTTCTGTTTAATGTGTGCCTCGCAAATGGCTATCGGATACAGATCATATGCGGATGTATCGCATACAACCGGATCTCTCACATTTCCCATGAAACTATCGAGCGACGGTTATAGCTTAATGCTTAACAGCGCGTTGGGCAATGAATGGCGTTGACATCAAATCACTACTGTTTAGATGGACGGACATCCAGCAACATCAATTTTCGCTCTAACGGCTCTGGAGATGGACGCAAATTTTGGAGGCGGGCCCTGATATAACACGACAGCCCACAAGCTGTCAATCACAACATAATCGATTTTATCTTCGGCGATAATGCTTTGGTTGCACTGAAAATGGATTCTCAGGTTGCCACACAAAAGGATGAATGTTAAATAATCATTTGATAATTACTGTGTGTTCACCATTACTATATGAACCACCGTATCTCGACTGTAACTACTTACTATTAGAAACAGTCATTTTTGTATTATTTATTGGTAACTAAGGCGACTAGATGGTGAAAACTGTATACTATTACCACGTGCGAAGTCCTTATAAGGCTACTTCCAGAATTGTCTCGATGGGTCAAATGACAAAATAACTTCACGTGTACCGGAGATGTGTGTTAGGTTCCTGTCCGGAACTCAATCGTTTGAACCGCTTAATCGTCATTTATACAATTATTTTATCTTTTAAAATCTTTTCCCTAAAATCACTTCTCTTGAAATGTTTAACATTTTGATGCACTTATAGCTTGTTTCTGAACACATTTCTAAGATTCGGAGTTTCCAATAGTACTGAAGAAAGGGTAAATAATAGAAGTAAAGAACAAAATGTGGCTATGTATCTCAGGGTATATATTAGCATGATTAAATTAGTAGACAAAAATATAGTATGGAAGGAAATTCAGAGCTAACAATAGCTCTTGTTTCCTTTTTTGCGTTACATTAAAGAACAATACGCTATGTGTAGTACGATATGACGAAAATAAGTTAATTCGTTCCTGTATAGGTGATGACGAACCGCTCTGCCCCGTGTATAGCCACCTCAACCCCAGCCCCACTGTACGGATTGATTGATTCGTGATTCCGGGCGCGTCAGCTACAGAGGTCATTAGTCCCGTTAGTGTGGTGCGTGATTTTCTCTTGGGATGCGGCGGTGATCTTTCCCCGCTGGATGGCGAGATCTGGCGCCGACCTACCGTCGACTAGCGGGGTTTGGGGCTCTACCCCAGCGCAGCCCCAAGTGCAGCTGCGTCGAAGAGCAGGAGGAAAGGGCCAGTCGCCCGTCGGACCGGTGCAGCAGCAGGAAGCGCGTGCGGGCGCGCTGCAGCGGCAGGGCGGCGGGGGGTGTTGGGGGGTGGCGGGGGCGGGGTAAACACAGGGTGCGCTGGCGCCGAGCCGCTGAGGTCGCGCTCAGGTCGCTGCGCCGACGCACGCCTACCCGCCCGCTGGCCGCCGCTGCGCTGGCGCGGCCTTCCGCAAGGTCGCGGGGCGATCGCGCAACGCCCCTTCCCCCCACCCCCTCATTCCCGCCTGGGATGCCAGGCGGACGGAGATGCAGGCAGGTTTAGCAAGACACAGGGTTAAATCAAGTCTTAGGCTTCCGCAGCCAGAGTTGAGATCTCGGCTGTCCGGGCGACGCCGCGTACTAGGCTGTGTACTTGGCTACACAGCCTAGTACGCGGCGTCACCCGGACAGCCGAGATCTCAAAACATAGGGTTACCAGATGTCCGTATTTAGCAGGACATATCAGTATAATTGGCGATTGTCCTGGCGTCCGTACTTATTTTCGAAAATCAACAAATTGTCCGTATTTTCGTATTACAAATAGCAAACTTAGTTTCAAGCAATGTGAAGTAATTTTTTTTCTAAAATTACATTTGCTCACTTTCTTTACTGCAATATTTTTGATATTAAGTTAGTGCATCGTGTGCCAATATTTCATCGTTGTTATTTAGCATGTTAAAAATCGATAAGTTTCTATTTGAGATTTGTATCACACTCCTTGTCTAATAATCTGTGAGCGTACCTTCCTACGAGAATTTCAGATTTCTCAGTTAGACAGGTAGAAATAAACAGGAAGAAATAAGCCACCACTTCCACGCATGGCTTGAACAAGCGTGTCAATTTCAGCTTAATAAACGTATTAACGAAACAGTGCTTGGGAGTTCCCTACATATAATAATGAAAAAAAGTGTACGATTCTGCTGAGTCGGAGGTGAAATACAAAAACTTCAAGATGGGTCGCACTGCTGAAGGAGCAAAGTGTTTAGTTTGCAAATCTGGAACGTACGTATCTATTACTAGCCACTGTTTTAATATGTTCTGCTTTTGTCCTGCAATTTAAACTCATTTGTCCTTCTTTACACCCACTCTCATCTGGTAACCCTAGCAAGACAGACACTGCAATATTATTCCACCATGTATTTGCGGCAGAAAAAACACTTATTACAGAGCCTTGGTAACGAAAAGTAGATAAATCCAGTTGTTAATTTAGGGGGAAAACCCTCTAATACGTGGTGTAGCCAGAAATTATGTTTATGGGTCCTTTATACCGTAAAATCGAATGACGGCAAAACGTCTGCCAGTCCGTACGTCGGACTGTCCGTCCGTGTGTGAACAACGCTAGCGCATAAACTGTTCAGCTGATTTTCTCGAAAATTGATATTCCCCAATCGATATGTCTATGTCGCGGCCCCTTGAATTTGAAACTGATATTTGAATTTTGGGGTAGTTACTTTACATGAAGTCCTTGGGACATTTTTAAAATTTACAAAAAATGGCCCCATCGTTTTTTATTAAATTTTGTTGTTGGATAGCGTGAAGGACCTTTAAGAGAATGGTGCAGGTCTCACATTCGTTGAAAACCCTGACATTTCGAAAATTGCAAATATTCATTTTTTTTCCAGTGTCTTCATACAACTACAATTATTAATTAATGAAATTAATTAATTAATTAATGAAATCTATTGCTTAAAGATATATTTTGAAATAGGATCGTGTTCAATTTTTCGAATATTCGAGTACATTTCAAGAAATTTTGCTTGAAAATACGGGCGAGAAAGTACTTGCTGCTTTAACACCACTAGTGTTTTTCAAATAATTTGTTAACATCAGCTGTCCAAGTTAACCACTTCGCATTTATAGACCCGTGGATTTTATGTTACTGGCAGTATTTTAACAAACCTGGACTGAATTTTTGTGGAATAAGACTTGAATTAGGGTCAAAACGACAAAATGTTAACAAATTGTTTTTTAAAAAATGTAGTGTCTGTTTTTAAAAGAATGACACATTAATTTTACAAATAAACGAGATATCACACGTCAACTTATTCCTAAAAATGACAAAATAAGTCATAATCCATATGTACTGATATTGATATACAGTGTAACCTCTTTAGAAGTCCAACTTAAAGATAGGGACTCGTCTACTCATAGATATCACACCAGTACGACAACAAAACAAAATAATTATAAAAATTCAAATATTGACATCAATACTTACAATATGTTGAGTTTTACAGCCGTTATTATATTGAATTTACTGCCATAAATTGCAATTAAACTATTTCAATACGATCGTATTAGAATATGGGATTATAATGAAATAAAACAACTTTTCTCTAAAATGTCAGTACGGTAATAAACATTCAGTAGCTTTACTTATTAATCTCCTTATTAGCCGCGCGTGCTTGTTCTCTTCTTGTTCCTACGAGAGTAAAGATGCTAAGATCTAACGTGCTACAACTCCTATGATTTTAAGGTACGATGCACGACTACAGTAGTTTATTTTCTTTTTCGCATCACGTCGAGGTTCACGATTTAAGTGTGAACGTGATAGTAGTTTGCAAATCACGTACCGAATTCACCGTTACGGGTAATTATAAAACGCTCTTCTCGAAAGGAAAAATAAACTTCGACGGTTCCTTCTCGCCAGGTGTTCTCAAAGGAATCATTCAGTTTGTACAACAGGACTACACAATTGCGCTGATTTTGGTGCGCAGGTCTGGGCAGCCACGCGTCGTGACCATTCGGCTTGTGTTTGTGGGTCCTCTACACAATAATGACCCCAAACCATAGAACGCGTATTCGATACCTAAAGAACTAGATTTTGTTTTACTTTCTCTATACGGAGTAGAGAGAAAGTTATGTAATGCTGCGCGACAAAACGGCGAATTTTCGGCAGAAAAACTCTTATTATAGGGCTCTGGTAACGAAAAAACGGATAAATCTACTTGTTAAAAAAATATCCTCTAGCACATGGTGTTGCCAGAATTCGTGTTGTGTGGGTCGTTGACAGCGAAATATCGAATGACGGAAAAACGTATGCCTGTCCGTCCGTCCTTCTGTCCGTCCGTCCGTCCGTCCGTCCTTCCGTCCGTCCGTCCGTCCTTCCTTCCGTCCGTCCGTCCTTCCTTCCGTCCGTCCGTCCTTCCTTCCGTCCGTCCGTCCTTCCGTCCGTCCGTCCGTCCGTCCCTATATCAGTCTGTGGACAAACGCTAGTGGCCAAACCGTTCAGCCAATTTTCTCCAAATTGATTTTCTGCAATCGATCTGGCTGATGCTGCGGCCCCTTGAATTTGAAACCGATATTTTAATTTGAAGGGTACTTTATATGAAGTCCCTGGGAATCGATGGAGCTATTTTCAAAATTGTCAAAAAGTGGCTCCATAGATTTTGATTAAATTTTTTTGTTGCATAGTGTGAAGGACGTTAAACAGAATGGTGCAGGTCACATGTTCGTTAAAAACTAAGTTTTTTTGAACATTGCAAAACTTCAAATTTTTTTCGGAGCCTCCTCCAACTAAAATATTAAAGATAGAGATTTTTTTCATAATGAAATCTGTTCCTTATACATAGATTTTGAAATAAATCACGTAAAATTTTTTGAAAATTTGAGTACTTTTAGCGTAATTTTAAAATACAGGCGAGAAAGTACGTTTTGGCATCTCTAGTTTTTGATATATACTTGAGTTGTATAAATTGGAGAGATCTGAAAAAAGTGGTTTCAGTGAAAGTTCGTTCAGTGCATCAACTCGGAAGTCCCTCGCATCGCTAATTTGAAGAGAAGACTTTGGCTAACGAGTACGTGAAGCATTTGGGCAGAACTAAAATCGAATTAAAGGGGAGTTTTGGATGAGTTTGTTTTAACGTAGTTAATATGTCAGTGTACGGAAACTAATGCCAACAGGCTAACGATGTGGTGTAAACATGTTGAAGTTATTTTGGAAATGTCTTACTTTTACATCAAATAAGGTGATGAAACTGTGAAAGAACAGATTCTTAGAAAATTTAAAGTGAGGTGATATGTAAAGTAGTAAATAGTGTTGCTCAACCAAAAATATGCCATAATTTTGTTGCAACGCCCAACCTAATATAATACTTTTCGAAGTAACAAGACCTGTAGTAATACATTTTTCTATGCACAGAACATACGGAAATGCCAATATTTTGGACCGAAATTAAATGCGGAAAAACAAGAATAGATGGCCCTTCACAATCCCTTCCCCTTGCCTCTAACGTTCTACCACTCTCTGCCTCGCACCACCCTCTTTGCCGCTGCTCCATATGCATAGTGCTCTCATGCTCTTGTTCGGTAATGTTTTCGACATAATGCTTGTGGTACGATTTATCAGAGCACACGGAATATTCCTTCAATCATAATCATACACTGTAAATCAAGAAACCGTTTATTTCCTATCAATCGATCAGTTTCAGATTGTGTAATTTATTAAGTTATATTTCTTCCAGTAAAAATATTATAACAGCGTAATAAATGAACCATTAATCTACATGATCTCCAGAATTACACGAATATTTCATTAAAGAGAAAAGACGTAAACTATAGGTTAACCAGTCAGAAAAAAATAGTTTTGGTAAATAACAAGTGATGGATTTTGCAGTTTAAAATTCAAGGATTGTTTAATGACAATGTTTCAGAAATCTTAAAATATGAGCTGTTTCAATTGTTTAACATTCACAATAAAAATGGATAATGTTCAAGTCTTCTTCCCTTGCGTTATTTAGGTCTGTTTAAACCACATCGTGTACAAATATTTGAAAATGTCGATTTCGTTATTGTTTTGTGCGACAATTAAACATTCACGTCGTAATAGTATTAAATCGTTAAGAGAATTTTTCTTCGATGCATTAAGACAAAACGTGGCAATTTACATCACAACTTCCCCACAAATGCAAAGTTACACTGTCAGAAATTCCCGCACGACTTTAATAGAAATTACATTAAAGTAACTATCACGAACGTACATTCAATTTAGTGTACATATGTATTATACATATTTATTGGACCACATAGTCAAAACTAAATGGTCCAATCTGTAATGAATGAAAGAATGATCTTGATGGACTGGTTATTACGAATATACGATATGAATGATGAGAGGCAGGGGAAAACCTCTACTTTAAATCTATACCGATTTTAACGTGTGCATTAAATTTAATGTAGAAACGTATTAAGAACTTTTTAATGCACGCAGTTACATTAACTTTCATGTACAATACATTCATATACATTAAATTTAATGACATTTCTGACAGTAAACTGCAGTTCTTACGACACTGCAGAGATGAGCGTTGAGCGTGAAGCGGCAGGCGTCCAAGGAAGAGAGCGAAGCGCGTGGGCCGGGTGGAAAGGCCGAGGAACACGCTCTGTATCTCAACTACACGGACGTAAACAACGCTCAGGAGATAGAGCGCCGTGTCTACATGGGAAGCGCTCGGAACACAAAGTGGGGCGCGTTGACGTGAGATCGGAGGAGAAAACTCCAGGAACGTCACTTGCACTTCACGTTGCTTACTGGATTACATCAATCGCCGTGTAAGTATTTAAATGAAGCACAATCGATGCAAAAAAACACTTATTTTATAGCTGTTCGACGTATATGTATTCATTCTTCTAATATTCAGCGATTTTTGAATGGTGAACACAGCTAGTTGACCATTCCAAAAAGCGAATACGGAATAGTATTTTATAATTAGTTTCTATCAATGTCGAACGAAAATTGAATATTTAACATTCAAAGTAAAATAGATGATTTTAAAACAACCCGTAATATACAATTAGCTGAGGATTAAAAACAAGCGCAACATATTTTTTTTCTATTAAAAATCTAAAACAATCTCTTAACACAGTAAACGTAAATAAATAACATGATTTGAAGAACGTTATTATTCCCGTATTTATTCCCAAAAAATTCAAAATTTATCCAAGTCAACAGCTCTTATTCATTATTGTAAAATTTTAGTAGACCACTACTTCTAATGTAGAGAATCGTGATAAGAGGTCACTAAAAAGTAGTTTTTTTATAGTGTCAACGTTTCGGCCATTTCTTTAACCTGCCTCAGGGCTATAAATATACAATAACATACAAGATAAATGAACAAGTAGTGCAATTGAATGCAAGTAGTGCAAGATTTATCATTACATAAGAAAATCAACATATTCAAAATATAATTTGCTATACTCCAAGAGAGAGATAAAACAAGTAAACACTTGTAGTTAAGATAATCTTAAACGACATATGTTATAAATTTTATGTAATTTTGTATACTAATACAAAGAATTCTACTCGTAGATCTTGCTATTTCTCGCTCTTTACGACAGGAATTCTCCAGAGGACATGGAAGACGTGTCGTCGCGAATGTCCTCCGCCTCCAAACATCGCGCGGCAGATAAGCGATCGTGTCGACACGCGCCGCGTAACGGGTCGATCGTGTCCCAATCGAGACGCAAGAACCGTTCGGCGCGGCGCGGCGGGACGGGCGAGTCGGAGCAGCTGGCCGCGACGCCGCGCCCCGCAGGAAGCAGATGAGGCGGCGGAGGAGATGCCGCCGGAGCTTGGCGGATGACGGCGGTCCACGAGATGGAATGAACGAAATTGGCGACACGAAACAGGAACCTCTCCACTGCAAGGAATGAGGAATAATAATAAAGTATGTCTTTGATCGGGAGAGGTGGCTCAGGGCAACAACTGATGTCACGGCCGCGCCTCTGACTGTCAGGTCCGAGGTTCGAGTCCCGACGGCGGCAGGATTTTCGACTCTAGCTTGTCAGCTAGGTCGAATTCAGATGCTGTCTGGAGGAGGTTTCTAGCGGCCAACTGCTCTGATGGGTAGTTTTCGTGCTTTCTCCGATCCACACCAGGCGAATGCCGAGGGATTGCCTCACAAACGGGTCACGTACCGGGTGTCAGGAGGCGCCAGTTAGACTAGCGCCTTAAATAAAGCGCAAAGCACAGCGTGGGGTCCTTCTTCCCCTGTCATTTTTTAAGAACCTAATACCTTTCAGGATGATTAAAGTATCAGTGGTCGGGAAATGACAATCAATCACGAAGTGCTTGTAAGGTCTCCTTACTAGTACTAAGTCTTGTTACTAGAACAATATTTTTATTGATGTATGTCCATTTCGTATAACGAAATCTAGAAATACTGTTCAAGGGTTTTTACACAAGCATCAAACTAGTCCAAATTCGAGAACTTTTGGAGGCACCAAAAATATCATTATACCGTACACGTGCGTAGTAGTAGATTTATGATTTTTCCCCGCCTTATATCTTTCAATGTGTTAGCCATTTGCCGAAAGGAAAAGTCACAGCAGATATCACCTGTCGTAGGGAATATATCAAAATAGGGCATTTTGGACTCGTTAGGTTCTTGTAAGAAACCCTTCAGTTAAAAAGTTCCAAGTGACAATCAATTAAAGGCACTAAATATAGTTTTCGTCAAAGAAAAACATAGTAGGCAAATAATAGGGAAGAACGCGAGAAAATGCAGTTTTATGCTTTAAATAATTCCTAAGAAATATAGATTGCAAATTGTGTGAATGTATTACCGACCGGCTCGTTAAAAATAACTTATACTTTCGAAGTTTACACAGTAACGAAAAAAATGGAACATTAAATATAGGATATTGAACCGTTCATATGTGTAGAATCATGTAACTTGGATGGTTGCGAAAGAAACTTAATTTTGTCCGCTGTTGGCGCCTCTCAAACCATCGTGCGGGTCGACGAGCGACAGCGACGGCCGGTTCCATTTCCGTCGCGTCCTCCGCCGCCGCCGCCCGCGCGCGGGCGTGCTCCGTTTCCGCCACCGCCCGGTCCGATTTCCGGCGATGGCAGATAGCGACGGCGGAACGATCGCTCAAACGCCCCGCGCAACGGTGCGCACTGCCCCTCGCCCTCGCCCGCGCCCTCGCCCGCGCCCTCGACCTCGCCCTCGCCCTCGCCCTCGCCCTCGCCCGCGTCCGCGCCCTCGCCCGCGCCCTCGCCCGCGCCCGCGCCCTCGCCCGCGCCCTCGCCCGCGCCCTCGACCTCGCCCTCGCCCTCGCCCGCGCCCTCGCCCGCGCCCGCGCCCTCGCCCGCGCCCCGCCCCCACCCGCGCCCTCGCCCGCGCCCTCACCCGCGCCCTCGCCCGCGCTCTCGCCCGCGCCCTCGCCCGCGCCCTCGCCCGCGCCCTCGCCCGCGCCCTCGCCCGTGCCCTCGCCCGCGCCCACACAAACGCCCACGCCCTTGCCCACTTTCACGCTCAAGCCCTTGCCCACGCTAACGCCTACGACATATCACTAATTTCGGAAACCCTAGTTTTCACCATCGCCCTCGTCCTATCACAAGTCCCTGCTCCTTTCACAAGTCCCTGCTCCTTTCACAAGTCCCTGCCCTTCACATCCTTTCACAAGTCCCTGCTCCTTTCACAAGTCCCTGCTCCTTTCACAAGTCCCTGCTCCTTTCACAAGTCCCTGCTCCTTTCACAAGTCCCTGCTCCTTTCACAAGTCCCTGCTCCTTTCACAAGTCCCTGCTCCTTTCACAAGTCCCTGCTCCTTTCACAAGTCCCTGCTCCTTTCACAAGTCCCTGCTCCTTTCACAAGTCCCTGCTCCTTTCACAAGTCCCTGCTCCTTTCACAAGTCCCTGCTCCTTTCACAAGTCCCTGCTCCTTTCACAAGTCCCTGCTCCTTTCACAAGTCCCTGCTCCTTTCACAGTCCCTGCTCCTTTCACAAGTCCCTGCTCCTTTCACAAGTCCCTGCTCCTTTCACAAGTCCCTGCTCCTTTCACAAGTCCCTGCTCCTTTCACAAGTCCCTGCTCCTTTCACAAGTCCCTGCTCCTTTCACAAGTCCCCTGCTCCTTTCACAAGTCCCTGCTCCTTTCACAAGTCCCTGCTCCTTTCACAAGTCCCTGCTCCTTTCACAAGTCCCTGCTCCTTTCACAAGTCCTGCTCCTTTCACAAGTCCCTGCTCCTTTCACAAGTCCCTGCTCCTTTCACAAGTCCCTGCTCCTTTCACAAGTCCCTGCTCCTTTCACAAGTCCCTGCTCCTTTCACAAGTCCCTGCTCCTTTCACAAGTCCCTGCTCCTTTCACAAGTCCCTGCTCCTTTCACAAGTCCCTGCTCCTTTCACAAGTCCCTGCTCCTTTCACAAGTCCCTGCTCCTTTCACAAGTCCCTGCTCCTTTCACAAGTCCCTGCTCCTTTCACAAGTCCCTGCTCCTTTCACAAGTCCCTGCTCCTTTCACAAGTCCCTGCTCCTTTCACAAGTCCCTGCTCCTTTCACAAGTCCCTGCTCCTTTCACAAGTCCCTGCTCCTTTCACAAGTCCCTGCTCCTTTCACAAGTCCCTGCTCCTTTCACAAGTCCCTGCTCCTTTCACAAGTCCCTGCTCCTTTCACAAGTCCCTGCTCCTTTCACAAGTCCCTGCTCCTTTCACAAGTCCCTGCTCCTTTCACAAGTCCCTGCTCCTTTCACAAGTCCTTGCTCCTTTCACAAGTCCCTGCTCCTTTCACAAGTCCCTGCTCCTTTCACAAGTCCCTGCTCCTTTCACAAGTCCCTGCTCCTTTCACAAGTCCCTGCTCCTTTCACAAGTCCCTGCTCCTTTCACAAGTCCCTGCTCCTTTCACAAGTCCCTGCTCCTTTCACAAGTCCCTGCTCCTTTCACAAGTCCCTGCTCCTTTCACAAGTCCCTGCTCCTTTCACAAGTCCCTGCTCCTATCACAAGTCCCTGCTCCTATCACAAGTCCCTGCTCCTATCACAAGTCCCTGCTCCTATCACAAGTCCCTGCTCCTATCACAAGTCCCTGCTCCTATCACAAGTCCCTGCTCCTATCACAAGTCCCTGCTCCTATCACAAGTCCCTGCTCCTATCACAAGTCCCTGCTCCTATCACAAGTCTTCGCCATGAATTTAATCCTTGCTCTCGCCCTCATTCTCACGTCCGCCCGTGTTCTCACCCTCGCCTTATCCCTCGCCCGCGCTCCTCTTGTCATCACCCCCGACCTCGCCCTCGCTCTAGCTCTCACCCTATCCCTAGGCCTAGCCCTTGCTCTCACTCTTCGCTCGCGCCCTGGCCCTTACCCTGCCTTCGAGCTCGGCTATCGCTTGACGTCCGTCGCGGCACCGCCCACCTCACGCTATTACTACCACGCCCCTCTTTCCATACGGGAAGTGGCCTATAATGTGAGTGATTAAGGACATACTTGGTAAATATAATAAATATTATTTTTTTCCTCCCGGTTTAGGTAAATAAAAAAGTTCTTTTAGTCAGAATCTGGAGATTGTAGCGATTTTGAAACTTTGAAGAAATCATTCTTCGGAGCAAGGTTTTTCTTAGGGGACGACATCCATTTGGAATATGACCAATATTATTTTAAGCCAAGCTTTTTTATGAATTCAAATGGAGTCCTGATATGGCTGTATCCAAGAAAAACACATCTCCCGCTTCACCGTTACCTACACACTAGAATGATCTGAGTGACTTCCCTTGTAGCCTCTACGGAAGGAACCGCTTGGTACTCGAATGTAAACTCTGAGCAGCCAACCGCAAACCGCTTCCTTCGGCAACGCGACTCTCATTAGACCACCAAAATACCTACGGACGGAAGGGTGAAGGACCTCGAAGAGCCACTGCACAGCACCAACTCTCAGAGAAAATGTTGAAGAAGATGCTATAGCCTAGGAATGCTTCAGATTGTAATGAGTTCATCCGGCGCCTATGCCTGTCAAGCCTGCGCCACAGCCGAAAAAATGAATTTGGAAGAATTAAGGAAAGCAGAATACAGATATGTCAGAATTACCTTCACCTAGAACCAGGAACAATTTACAATACCATCCTTCAAAACGATAACATCTCCTCCATTTATAACTTCCTATTCGACACAGCAACAAAAGAAATAGAAAAAAATCTTCAATAACCCATCCCTTACACCTCTATTTGAGAAAGACAACCAATACAGTAAAATTCTACTTCCCCGCGGATCTACCGCAAACCTCGACTAAAAAAATTCCAAAAATCGTTACATTAAGTCCCACTTAACCACTAAACTTCTCTACTGACTCTATTCCTAAAACCGCTATCGCAAGCCGCTTAGTAGCTTAGCCTCCAAATTAAACAACGCCAAAAACACCCCCCCTAAAGGCGTTGGGATCAACTAATGCAATATAATCCCCATTTCATCCCCACGACGGAAGAAGGGCGTATTGCGTAGACCGCCGAAACTCAAAACCATCTCAAGCTGACGAGTTCATCCGGCAGAAGAAATCACGATGTATAACTCGACCAAGAAAAGACTGAAGGCTGCGATTGCGGCGCGTCGAGGAACTAACCGTGAAAACACGGATTTGTACAGTCAGTTTAGCTAATAAAAGTCGCCAGGAGCGTGAAGCGAGTTCAGAGACTGCTTCTACGGAATCACCATGGCCTCCTTCATAGAGGTTGTCAATCAGCTAATACAATATAACTTCAGACACACTTCATGCAAGATTTGCACTGACTTTTATTTTTGTCCCTTTAAGTTGCTTTTTTTTACTTTTCATCGTTCTGGTACAATACTATAATAAAAAGTTCTATTTATATTGAATTTTTAATACTTATTCATTGAATTTAAACTTTCTGTATTCACCTTCATTCATCTTTTTTTTCATAGGCTTTAGACGATTTGTTATGTATGCAATAAAGTACCAAAACATTAACTTTACTGTCAGAAGTATCTATAATATTCTTCATTATGGTATTAGTTACTTCTTACATAAAAAGAATTTTATTTGGTATATATTCTGAGAAACTACTTAAGTTAAAATAAACGATTTATATGAATGTTACTGCTCATCAAAAGAATTAGTTTCAAAATTTTGAATCGTTTTGCAGATAAATGTATACTTTTATTTCTTCCAATATGAGGTGCAGACATGTCCAAATATAGTTAAAATATTAATTGGGATAATACTAGATTTGCAACGAAATAAATCGTGCTTTCTTTCGCAATAGTTTGGCACGGTCCCATTTTAATTTTGACTTGAGTATCCTTGCATCTTCGTCTCTGTCGTTTCGGTTGTGAACACAGACGGTGGCGCGCTCCTGTAAACATCATACTCAAGTTGGTCTAGCTATAACTACCATGAGAATGTGGTGGATTGTTGGTAAGCAACAAGTGAGCGAATCACCTCGCGCAAGTGTTATGTATTCTACATTTTAACTCGCCTTACACAGAAGATGATTCGCAGAGACATCGCAATGTTTCACGCACACTTGGTTTTATTTCACGCACACTTGCTAATGTTTCAAACACCATTAGAATGAAAAAAATCGCTGTTTTGCACACCGAAAATGTAGCTAGAGAAACCCTGGTATGCACACGGAGTGTCAAAGTGCATAATTTGAAAGAAAATGTATTGAACATTAACACATTGTTTAATGTATAAAATGTGTATGTATTGATATTGACATTCATTGCTTTTAATTTGAGAAAGGAAAATTCAAACACTGATGCTCTAAAAAACGAGAATGTCAGTATTTTGTCTGGAGAATTGCCAAAATCTTTAGTATCTTAAAACCTGTATAATTATTCTTAAAGTAGACAGGTCTTCTAGGAATGTTCTGCTCACAAATATCTTCAAGGAGACAATTAAGTCCACTTGCACCATGTCAATCGCGTCTCCTTCTGAGAATCCACCTGCCGTTTACCCCGATTCTCCAGTCTCGCACCACGAGGAAACTTCTCGGAGGGTCTTTCACCTTTGTGACTCAAACCGCTGGCAAGAAGTGGCGGCGTCGCCGCGGGATTCCACAAGCGAATCGGGACCGCCGGGCGGGCGGGAGGAGTGGGCGGTGCAGGGCCGGGGGAGGGGAGAGACGGACGATTCCGGGTGGTCGGGGTCAGTCAGGGACGACCGTGGGCGGTCGAGAGTGACCTCTGGTGGTCTGAAGCCGTCGTGGACGGTCGGGGGCAGTCGTATGCGGTCGACAGCACTCGAGAGTGGTAGCGTAGGATCGGGTGAAGTTTGAAACGATAGGGTGCGATCAGGAGCGGTCGGGTGCAGTAGAGTGCGGTCGAGAGCGGTCGGTAGCTGTCGGGTGCAGTGGGGTGAGGTCGGGAGCGGTAGTGCGCGGTCGAGAGCGGCGGGCTGCGGTAGGAAACAGTCGGATGTGGTAGGGAACGGTTGGGTGCGGTAGGGAACGGTCGGGTACGGTAGGGAACGGTCCGGGTGCGGTAGGGAACGGTCGGGTGCGGTAGGGAACAGTCGGGTGCGGTAGGGAACGGTCGGGTGCGGTAGGGAACGGTCGGGTGCGGTAGGGACCGGTCGGGTGCGGTAGGGACCGGTCGGGAGCGGTCAGGAGCGGTCGGGTGCGGTAGGGACCGGTCGGGAGCGGTCAGGAGCGGTCGGGTGCGGCAGGGATCGGTCGGGTGTGGTAGGGAGCGGTTAGGAGCGGTCGGGTGCGGCAGGGATCGGTCGGGTGTGGTCGGGAGCGGTCGGAAATGATCGAGAGCGGTCCGATCCTGTCAGTATCGGTCGGGTACGGAAGGCTGCGGTAGATAGCGTTTGCTGTCAGTCGTTGTCGGACGATGGCGGGTGGAGTCCTTCGCGAACGGTCGGGGCACTCGGAGGAGCAGGCGAGCAGAGGCAAGTGACGGCACGGACGGGTGAAGGCGGTCGCGAGAGCGAGAGCGGTGGAGGCGGGGGCGGAGGCGGGGCTGTCGAGGACGCAGGTGCAAGAGGTATGGACTGCGACGTCAACGGCGGCGGCGGCGGCAAAAAGGCGATCGCAGCGCCGCTCCAGGCGGAAACGCTTGTTCGCCGCCAATTAGAGCGCGGCGGAACGCGGTCGGGCCTCTGGGGGCCGCTCGAGCGCGGCGCTGGAGACGACCGCTGCGGGAAAGGAGCGCGGACACCAACAATGAAAGCGCGAGTGCGAAGACACGGAAGAGTCGACGGAGAAGGAAGACGAGGGAGCATGGGAAACAATAAAATGTAACGATGAGTAAAGAGAATAGCTGATCACAAGAGCGCAAAGCAAAGAGAGATATCGAGATATAGATAAAGAAATACTCTAAAAAAAGGAACAGTTCGATGAAATTCGAAACGAGTGGACATCAAGAGGACAAGGAGACGTTATGATGGAAACTAACGATGAGTTCAGACAAGAGCACAAGCGACTCGCGACAACAGCTAGAAGCCGCGACCGGAAAGGCAGCTGTAACGACGGGAGGTTCTCTAGAAGAGTGGCCGAACCAACTACAGAAGGCGAGGAATCGACAGAGAGAAGGACGACCTGCGCGGCGAGTAAAGGTGCGTTTACACGAAGAGACAAAGTCTCCTAACTTTCATGAAGTTAAGAGATAAACTCTCTCAGAAGGCTTTACACGATGCGAAATATCTCCCGAAACGCGAGTCTCCTAACTCACGGGAGAGTCGTTTCCTGAGATCTCTCCGGAAAGTATCTCCTTGCCGTTTACACTTGATACAAATGTCTCTGGATGTTCTTTTGCGCCGCCATGTTGAATAAGCAGCTGGTGAGCAGCGGCGAGCAGTTTGAGGTTAGAAAGTGACAACTGGTGAAATGCAGCTATCTGCGCCAATTTAATAATTTTGAAGAAACGGAGGAAATGAAAGAGACAAGTGTGGGTGATTTTTTAGAAGAGAAGAGCTGTGTATTTATAAAACTTTGATGGCAGAATTGCAGGAAGAGAAAAATAAAATTGTTACCTGTTCAATTACATTACAATTTTTCAGTGACAAAATAAAACAAGTTTTAATTTATGAATCACTAAAAATATCTTTTGGAAAACGTGATCAGATTCGAGAAAATAGTTTTGACCGAATGTAAAAATGGGTGAAGTTGATAATTTGTTGTAGAAATTTTTTATGATGTTAATGTTGTTATGATGTTAATAAATATTTATGATGTTAAGTATAAGTGATTTGAAAGAATCAATTTTTTAATTCTTTGTAAATTTGTGTATTTGATATAAAGTAGGGAGCATGGAAAATTTTGCGAAAGAATTTATTAAGTATTGGTAGTAGAAGCATTACACAATATAGGGCAAGTGTATGAAAAAGAAGGCCTAATTATAGTTTTATATAACAAATTTCACAATTAATTCGTAATTTGGAGTTTTTATTTATTAAAGGATATAAGCATTATAATACAATTATTGTTATTAGAAAAGATATAAAGGAGGATGAAGTTATGTACAAAAAATTCGTACGTTTTTCAACTCCAGAAGGACCATTTTTATTTATAATTCCCCAGTGTACAATTTCCCCCAATGAACAGAAATTCACGGATCACACTGGAAAGTCGCACAGACACCGACAGACGCAGACTAGCTTGATCGAGCACGTGGACACAAACCAAGAGAGCAAAAAGTCTTCCAACTCTCTTTGAATACTATTTATCTCCCAGGAGATACGATTTCTCATGGATACCAGAGTCATTACACTGCTCTCTCGTTGAAGACATCGAAAATCTCTTGTGACGTCATGTCTCCGGAGAGAAGATCACTCTCCTGAGAGTTTACACGTATCTCCTGGTGTCTCCTAACCATTTCCAGAGAGTTAGGAGAGAAAACTCTCTCCGTGTAAACGCGCCTTAAAGCGCCGACCGCGAACACTATACTCCGATTTAAACATAGGTGCACGTCGAGGTCACGAGTTGGAAGGAGAGGAGGGCATTGTCTTTCAATCGGGGGCTCTGAAACGTTTCAATGAAATTCTTATAGTCCACGATACTAAACAACATCATGTTGACTCAAATTTTTTATTCCAATGTACTTCAATATTCATTGACTTTCAAGATCTATTTCACTTCTGCATTTTAGTATTTTACAATAATATTTACAAATCGTTGTCTTACAATAAATTCTGTCTCTCGTCATCATCAACATCAACGTTGCTATTGTAATAAAATATGAGCAACAATATTCGTTATTTGTATACGAAACGTTAATAAACATGTGAGGTGCACATGTAATTGTATACGAAACGTTGCAGCT
>JAHLJT010003656.1:43035836-43048427 GCA_031308135.1 Acheta domesticus | reverse complement strand
CCAAAACCAAAAACTGAAGTGGTAATGAAGCTCCACATTGCATGACAGTCTCTCCCTCTCCGTCCAGCTCGTGACTTTCAAGTGCCACCGTGTTTAAAATCGGAGTGTAGGGACGGGCCGCGGAGAAGAGGAAGGCAGGAACGTGGCGACGCTCGCGGGCCGCAACGGGTTTCGGCAGCGGCGGCGCGGACCCGCCGGGCCGCCGGCCGCGGCCGGGCAAGTGAACTGTCGCCGCCGTTAGTCCGTCAGCGGCCATCTAATGGGCCATTGTGCCCGGGCCGCGCTATTAGTTAGTGTGTCAGGTGCGGCGGGAGGCAGGGCGGCCCGCCCGCCCGCCCACTGCGGCCACGCACTGACGTGCGTCCGCCGCCTGTCAGCGCGCCGGCCGGCCGGCCCGCCCGCCCGAACGCCGCCTGTCACGCGACGCCTAACAAATGAAGGCTGCGGCCCGATTTGACGTTCCTCGCCGGCCGGATGGGGTGCGGGGGGACGGAGGAAGCGGGGAGGAAGGGGCGGGTTGGAGGCAATGGGGAAGAGGGTGAAGGGTAGAGAAAGTGGAGTGGAACGGTGTGGGAAGGAGGGAGAGTGGAGGAGAGAGCGGAGTGGAGGGAGCGGGGAAAGTGTGGGGCAGAGGGAACGGAAGGGTGGAGGGTGGAGGGAGCGGGGTGGGGTAGCAGAGTGAGGGAGCGGGGCGGGGCGGAGGGAGAGAGGAATGGGAACGGGGTGGAGGTGCAGGGCAGAGGGAGCGGAGTGAGGTAGCGGGGAGTGCGAGCGGGAAGTGCGAGCGGGGAGTCGGAGGGGGAAATGGGAGCGAGATGGAGGGAGGGGAGGGAGGTAGCGGGGAGTGGGAGCAGAGAGTGGGACCGGGGTGGAGGAGCGCAGAGGAGGGAGGGGAATGAGGTAGCGGGGAATGTGAGCGGGGAGTCGGAGGAAGAAATGGGAGCGGGGTGGAGGGAGGGGAGGTAGGTAGCGGGGAGTGGGAGCAGAGAGTGGGACCGGGGTGGAGGAGCGGAGAGGAGGGAGGGGAATGAGGTAGCGGGGAATGTGAGCGGGGAGTCGGAGGCAAGAATGGGAGCGGGGTGGCGGGAGGGGAGGGAGGTAGCGGGGAGTGTGAGCGGGGAGTCGGAGGAAGAAATGGGAGCGGGGTGGAGGGAGGGGAGTGAGGTTAGCGGGGAGTGGGAGCGGGGTGGAGGAGCGGGAAGGAGGGAGCGGGGTGCTGGGCGCAGGTTAGTTGGGGTGGAGTGCAGGGGCCGGGGTGGACGCGAACGGGGCGGGTAAAGCAGGCCGGCAGCGGGAGAGAACGGTGGTGCGGACCGGAGAGTGGGCGTGCGGCCGGCCGCGGCTGCGGGGTGTGGACGCGCGGGAAGTGTCGCGCGGTCGCCGCCGCTGTCAGCGGTGGCCAGTGGAGCGTGGCGCGGCGTTCTCCTGCCTGATGAACACGCCGCGCCGGACCGGATGCCCAACGCCTGCTGATGTGCGGAGGACACTCCCTTCAGCATCCGCAAGCTGTTACTCCTGACGACGCATCGGCGATGGAAAGGAAATACCCGAGTAATTGAATAAGCAGACAGACAAGGAGAGAGAGGCTTGTTTCTTAACAACAATGAACACTTCAAGGCTTTTATTCAGAGCAGGCACTGATGAGAATGTTGCTATTTCTGGAGTAGTAATTTCTTTCGTTATGTACCTATAATCTTTAACAGTACTATATTTTACAATACAATAGAATGTACTTACAAAGTTTAATGGTAATATACCCACAATGTGCTGTTTAACTTCTTCAAACACTATGATCAACATTTTTGTCGGATTGGTGCGTTATCAGCACATGCAAGTGAACTTGACGTCACATTCCGGAGGGGAACTAAAATACATTTATAATTTAATTGTGTAGAAGTTATCGCTAGATCAATAAAATATGTATCTCGAACTACATACTAGAAACTAACGAACTTGGGACCTCTCTAAACTGAAATCAAGGAATGCAAGGCTCCCCTCGATAAACTTATCAAAATTTGCTGTGAGATATTTATCAACAATTCACAAAACAGAAAAGAAGCACACACGCAACCACTGACAGGAAAATTCTTACCCCTCGGCATGGACCCGAAACGTCTTAAATGCCCCTCCAGCAACCAGAGCCAGAATACATAACTCGTATTTTCGTAATTTAACTAATTTTAAGATAGCTTACAAATGAATCAAATTGTAAATTATTCGAAGGTTATAAAAAAGAAACTACGTTTATTGACGATAAAGAAGGAACATTTCCAGTTCATTTGCCTACCAGGTATTTAGTAAAAGCATGAAACAAAGTAAGCAATAACCCGGAAACCTTTGTTTAATCTACAGACGTAAAAAACGGCCAAAGGCCATGGAGATCGCACAATTGAAATCGGCGCAAAGAGAGAGTTGGATCTCCGCCAGCGATGCGGCGCCGCGGGGGAGGGCAGGGCCGCGTGGGCGGGGGCGCCGGGTTCGTGCCCGCCGAGGTCGTCTCCCCTCCCCTCCCCTCCTCTCCTCCTCCGCTCGCGACGTGCGCCGCGTGGCCAACGGCGCCTGGGGAAGCCCCCGCGCACCCAGCAAACAGCCAATCGAACGCGCGGAATCTCCCTGTAATCCTCTTTGACTTTCCTGCGTACTCCTACTACCCTTCTTACGTAATAAAGGGAACAGAAATTGTACAGAGGAGGTCAAATTGTTGTGGCTGTTCAACTCGGGACATTAAAACCAATAGTGTTCAACAATAGATATAAAATGTCCTAATCAGAGCGGTGTACCTGTAAAATTACGGCCAACCACAGAGAAGTCACTCACGCTACCCTAAAGACATTTTCAAGCCTCTCTAACTATCTGAAAATATAATATTTTGCTCTCTCTCTTGATTGCACTCTCTCTCTCTCACAAACTTACACAGACACACACACACACACACACAACAATACCAACGTTTGAATAACAAACTCATTTTTTATCTAAAAAACTTATACAGCAAGTGTATTGAAAGATCTGAGGATGGTCCATCCTAAAACGTTATTGAAATCGTATGTAAACACCCTTGAAAGCCAGAAATGCCAATATGAAATAACATTTTTAAAAGGGCGGTGTACTTTAAAAAGTTTATCGCTTTTTCTATCCGATTTTTCTTACCGCATCACTCTACTGGCCAAACATAAAATTGTGATTCATCTATCTTAGGAGGTGGTATACATCGCTCGCTATGTCTATGCCAAATAAACCGCGTATAATTTTCAGATAAACTCATAAATTAAATTGGATCGTGTTCGCTCCATACGCTTTACTTAACCTTAGAACTGAAACAGCGGGAAAGGTCGTCCCGACGCACGCGCAATGACGTGTGTTATCGGTACAGTCGGGACGGCACGTCGAAATCTTCAAAGAGCTTTCCTTCGGAACTTTGGCAAACAGCGGAAGGTGCGGATCGTTCCGTCCCGACCGTAACGGCCTCTTGCGCGTACGTAAGGGAAACAATGTAATGAACGTTGTTTTGTATACCAGCATTATAAACGACCTGTTCTGACGCAAGAAATCGTTCATAATCGTGCATTTTACGGCACAAATGATTACGTCCATCACACATTCAGCCAATCGCAGGGAGAGAATCGTGGGGAAGTAATGGTAAACAGAATGGCCAATCACCGTTTTCTCGAACAGATGTCAAAAATCCTGGACGTCACAAGAGAGTTGTTTCACAAAATAAATTTTGATTATCTTATATGTTTAAAATGCTGTTATACAAATAAATATATGGAACTCGTTTGAAATGTTGCTTTATTGCATTCGTATAAATTTGAAAACTTGCTCGTAATGTAGACTCATTTTCAAAACACGTAATCATGAAATTAAGCTTAACATTATAAAGTAATTGCATAAACTACTTTTTTCTACAACCATTGAATAATGCTGTCATTTGATGGCAGCAACCAGTTGCATAATGATAGTCATTTTGATAGTTTTCATTATGATACAGGTTCTTGATCAATCACAGAGAAGTTTACCAAGCAAATATTGACACTTCATTGATCATTGAGAATCGTTTTAGCAAGTCGATCGATTGTGTACATTAAAATTGAATTTTATATTATATTATGCTCAATAGTTTTAATTTCTTTTATTATTAGTATTTTTTCATGGAATATTATTTAAAATAAATCCCGCTGGATAGCGAGATCGGGCGCCGACCTACCGTCGACTAGCGGGGTTTTCCTCTCAACTAGGTATCTCCCACCAGCGGGGCACCACCCCAGCCGGGACCAGCTGTAAGCTCCCGACCGGTCTCCCGGCATGTGTGGTAGTGTAGTGCATGTTAGTGTAAGTGTGCGTGTAAGAGGAGAAGATAAGACAAGGAAGAGGAAGGAAAGATTGCGCGCGGTCCGTGGCCCGTTAGGGTACTGCTCCGGCATTCGCCTGGTGTTGATCGGAGAAACCTCGGAAAACTACCGATCAGAGCAGCCGGCCGCTAGAATTCTCTGCTGACAGCGACTGAACTCGACCTAGTTGACAAGCTAGTGTCGAAAATACTGCCGTCGTCGGAGTGGAAGCCTAGGACCTCCCGGTCATAGGGACTGCAGTGACATCAGGTTGATGCACTGAGACATCTCTCCCGGTCTGCGTGTCGGGCACCGGCCCCTTCACACAAACCACTATTACGGCCTTCAATCTCAACTAATCGGTTCGAGCGCCAGCGCAGACCACCGCGGCTGCGGCACCCGCCCAGAGCGAGGGCGAAAGGGCGATGAGGACACAGGAATAAGCACTTAGCGGAGAAAGCGGTGCATACGGTATACTCGGAAGAGGAATGTGATAGTGCTGAGATTGTACAGTCTCAACGATGATTAAAACGCTGACTGTCGTAATTAATACAAGCATCGAATATGAATTACAAAGCAATTGTGGTAGTGATGGAAAGGTACGATCCCACGCAATGAGTTATGAATAGGTCAACACAGGCTAAGGAGAACGCAGTTAATTGTAGTACAAGAATAGGTAGGATGTCAGGGTTGATGAAATGAAAAATTGTGCATGGCGAGAAGGTCTCAGTTGTTCTCCTCTTTTGATGTATGCTTTAGTAAGCCTATATATATATATATATATATATATATATATATATATATATATATGGATGGATGTGTTTGTCCTTTCACCCCTTATCATCACCATATCATTTCACCCTCATACCATAACGTTACATCCAATAGTGGTCGCTAATGACCGAGTAGTTAATGCGATTTTAAAATAACAAAAACTCGCGGGGGTTCGGCTCAATCGTTCAAACAACGTGAGTCAATGGTTCTTGTATTGCGAACGCGCTTTACCCCTTTAGAGAGGTGGAGGGGGGTCTCTGAGGAAGGAGTGATGGAGGACGCAGCGCTCCGGCTCTGGCCGCTTGCAATCGCGCACAGGCCGGCAGCGCGGGCCCCGGCAGAGGGGCTCTTCGCGAGCGCCCGCGAAATTTACCGATTGCGCCTCTAAAGCGCTTACCGGTTCCGCAACAACCGTTCACCAGAACCGCCGCCGCTGCTAAATCTGCCCCTGGGGCGCGAACCCTGGCGCGGCGTACGCCCACGGCTGCATCGCATCCGCTGACGCAACGCGCCGCTCGCCGAGGCTTGGCAACGTCGGCAAAAGCGGATGCAAGTCCACACTCGCTCAAGATCTCAATATTAAACATTCCTTTTTTTATTGATTAATTGATTACTAGTGATTGCGGGCGCGTCAACGGCTGAGGCCATTAATCCCGTAAGCGTAGTTCGTGTTTTTTATGGTGAGGTGGCGGTGATTTTGCCCCGCTGGTTGGCGTGATACGGTGCCGGTATACCGACGGCTAGTGGGATGTTCCCCAACCAGGTATCTCCCACCAGCGGGGCACCGCCCCAGCCGGGACAAACTAAGTTCCAAACCGGTCTCCCGGCATGTGAGTAGTAAGTGTGGTAGCGTAGTGCATGTGAGTGTAAGTGCATGTAAGGGTGAGGAGAGGACAAGGAATGGAAAGGAAGATAGCGCAACATGAGTTTATTTGTTGGGGATTTCCTAAATTGTCCCCATTTTCATTGCCAACGTACCCAACTGTTCTTTTACCTGTTTTTCTACCACTGACCGTCACAGCAACGTTCCCAGTCACAGTATCTACTGCTTTATTTTTTCTCTGTTGAGAAATGGAGGGATCTAATCAGGGCGGGAATTGTCGGTTTTAATTTTGTCGGCCACATAGGGGGTGGGGGGTATTTTGCCTGTATCAAGTGTCCTGGCCCACTCATAATTGCCCTTCGAAAATACACAGTTGTCGCCCAAACTTGAACTCGCGAAAATAGTGTGCAATCTCCTCTAACACTGAGGCAGGGAATTGTTACCAGTCCTCCAGTCATGTTGCGTTCTGCATGCGAATGTCAAGTCTGAAATCGCCAGCACGATTTGTCGGAGAACTAATATATATAAATATTCACAGTTTTCGATTTAAATAATTAGATTTAAAATTTTCAGTAAGACGAAAGTTGACCTTCCATGTCTTTTTATCTCCAACCAATACTGTTAATCTTGAATCGATTTGTTCTTCTGTACACGTGTACAAATGTCTTTGCATGTTCTCTACGTCGTAAGGCAATTTCAAAACGGTTTCTACGCAGTTCTTTCTTCTGCCATTATCATCTCTTTTAAAAAACGTTTCTTCTACACAAAGCAGTAACTATTACATATTCCTGCCCCTTTCCTTCTTACCATAAATCTTCGTTATATGTGGCCTCTTCTTTATAACGAGATTAACAACACTTTCACACAAGACGTGTGTAATGTTCCGTGCATTAACACTTTTCTCCGGCAAGATGAAAAGGATTAGAATAACCGAGTAGGTATTTCTCGAAACGGGCCGTAAAGGGACGAGCTGCATTCCACAGGAACTGAGATTCATAGGCCACAACCGGAGTGGGGCGGCGGGGGGGGCGGTGAGGACGGCGGTGGGGGCGGCGGCGGGGAGGCGGCGGGGCGGCGGCGGGCGGCGGCGGGGCGGCGGGGCGGCGGCGGGGCGGCGGCGGGGCGGCGGCCGGTCGGCGGGGGCGGCAAGGGAGCGGCGGGGGCGGGGGCGGCGGGGGCGGCGGCGGGGGGCGGCCGTGGCGGGGACGGCGCTGAGTTGTGGCCGGTCGACCTATCGACGCGTACGCGGCTCGAGATTTACGAGGGAATTCGCTTAGCAGCAGGTACAACCGGCCGTTATGCCGCGCTGCACTCGCTCGGAACGACTCCCCGCTCGCGGTGAGCACTGCGATGATGAAAGACTCTTCATTGCGCCCGCGACTGTGTGTTCATACACGACAATGACAAGTGGGTTCGCGGATGACGGAGCCTTGTTGCCGGTGAATTTTGGGATCTATCGTCATTTCTCTCATTTTAAGAATGTTATTGTTCTGTTGTTCAGGGCCAGGATTTTCTGAGAGGATTTTAAACAAAGCTTACTGGCTTAGAAGCTCTCATGTTGTATTAATATGATTTTCATATTTAAAATATATGTTTGCAAAACACAAGGTAATCTTCAAATGCTACAACGTACGTGTGATTCATATCCTCTATTCTTTACCAACTCGTGTTTTGGGGAATATCCGTGTAATCTATGTTCATGTGTCTTTTGCACAAATTACTTGAAGTATTACAATATTTAAAATTATAAATCCTAATCTAAATATATAATCGTTAAGTTTTGAAGACGAACAAGAAGCATGATAGAAGAAAACTAGATGAAATTATAACATTTTACAAATAAAATGTCAGAAAAATTGTACTAACTTATAAAGGAAAAGGAAGAAATGAGAGAATTCTTTGCAATGCTACACTTTATAGTAAGGAACCACGAAAAGCTTCGTTTATGGCATACACACTAGGCAACGAATTTACCAGGGGCTGACAGACAGTGCAAAATGTTGAAAGTTACGTTTGCGAATGGCATGTTTTCAGCGAACTGAGAAAGACATAAACCTTCACTGAGTGACGTCTTGTCCATTCATTACCGAGTTAGCACTACATGTTCGCTCTTGATAGTTTGAAGAGTTACCGTTTAAAATGTGATTCATACCTACAACAGAGAAAGTTAATTTTGTAGATATTCAGAACTTGTTGATCAAGAAAGTCCATATTTTTATTAGTCAAGTCGGAAATTCTATTCCGGAAGCGAATTAACTAATGACACAAATGACAAATAAAAATGGTTACCGAACTTGAATTCCTTGCATACTTTTCGAAGAAGTTGGAAGTAAATATTCTGAAAACGACGTAATGAGGAAGAATTTATTTCTGTTGTTTAAAGAAACGTTTCAGCGGTATCTGGAATCGATCGGAGGAAGGCATGTAAATGATCGATGTGATCAGAGTACTGATAAGATTCTCAGTTAGGCAGTCCAACTTCAAGAAATAACATATCTGGTCTCAAATACAGTCCCTTCAGCAATACAATGATACAACATACAGCAATACTTCAACGATCCAGCAGCAGCATTGCAGCAATATAGCACATCGTGTGGTACTTCCGGTCCGCAAAATAAGCTATTTACTATGAATTTACTAGTATTACTAATTTAGATTCTGTAACTCGTAAATTCCGACTAATTTTTTCTCTGCCGGTGCAGCCCTGAATTGTACTGTCATTCGCGTATGAACTTCAGCAGGAGTCATTCTAAACATAGAAAAGCTATACGCAATGAGGGACATGCCCATTCCCTCGGTCCAAAGAACGAGAAAGGAAAGATATGTGTAGTCTGTCGCCTGCATATCAAGGGATTATTCCAACATCCGCCTGGCACTGATAGGACGAACCTACGTAACGGATTCGATTTCAACAACCTACCTCTAGAATTCTCATCCTCGCACCGACACAAACTTCCATGCAATCCCTTGCCTCTTGTCGAAAATCTACATAAGACATTATTTGCACATTCAGCAACCACATACGCTAAAACCACAGGTTATTGTCTGTCGACGTTTATATTAAACTCTACCTCATATTCCGGAACCTCGTTTCCATGTTCCTCCTCCTCTCCTTCTCCTCCTCTTTCATACAGACGCTGCGTGGTCACAGCAGCACCTGCTATAAACCAGGGCTATTGAAAGCGGCCGACACTTCGCCATCGGAGCTGGTGGAGATTTGCGCCCAACAGGCGCCAACGCCATCGCTCCAGGAACAATGGCCGCTCCAACGGCGCTGGCGATGCGCGCTGACCACTGGCCAAGCGATGCCGCATTGGGCAGAAAGCACATGGCGCGATGTGGTGGAGCTACTCTCGCAGTGTGGGCGAAGGCAAAACCGACAATGGTGTTCTTTTTTTTTTTTTTTTTTTTTTAATTTAAATTTTCAACTAGAAGAACCTCGCAGACATTGTTCTGCCCTTCATCTCCCTCTTACCCCTCCCATCACCCTTTCTCACTATCTCTCCCTCCTTCCTTCACCCTGTCCTGTTTGTCTGTCTCTGCCGCTCTCTGGTCCTATCATTCACATTTAAATGCAGATTCTGTACGTCTCTGAGCAGGTGAGGTAATATCGGGAAGCGCCGGACCAGCAAAAAGTAATAGAATGTTGGGCCTCAAAATTTTGGTTTACGCCTCGTTTAGGAGTTATTTAACGATATAGATTAAAAAGGCTGCCCAGCGTGTTGCGGGTTGCATTTCACGTGAATATTTAGTTTTGTTCTACAGCGCCATGTAGTGGAGTTACAACAGAATTAACATCAGGGTGAAAAAACACGTAGAAGTGCCAACTTTCATAGAAATAGGTCCAACGGTGTCGGAGTTTAGCTCGGTCCTCGTCGTCCCCACTTTCCCCGCCATCCCCGCCTTCCCATTCTTTCCCGCAGTTCCCGCCGACCCCGCCTTCCCCGCCGCCCCGTTCTTCCCCACCGTCCCCTCCTTCCCCGCCGCCCCGCCTTCCCCACCGTCCTTGCCTTCCCAGTCTTCCCCGCCTTCCCCGCCATCCCCACCGTCCCTATCTTCCCCGCCACCCCGCCTTTCCCGCCATCACCACCTTCCCCGCTGCCCCGTCTTCCCCACCGTCCCGGCTTCCCCGCCGCCCCGCCTTCCCCGCCATTCCCGCCATCCCGCCGTCCCCGCCATCCGCTTCGTCCCCGCGCGTCCCCGCCTTCCCTGCCGTCCCCACCGTCCCCGCCGTCCTTACCGTTCCCGCCGTCCCCGAGGCCCTTGAGCACTGTGCAGTCCGAGCGCACCACCGTCGACGGATTTAATCTGACTCGCGGCGCGCGCTCGTTAGGGAAACAAAAGAATTGCGGAGGGCGAACTGTCGAAAGCGCACGTCCCTGCTCGGGCGACCGCCCGCGGCCCTTATTGGATCGCCGCTGCCCTGGTGCCACCTGCCGACGCGAAAGGGAAGCGGGCAAGTATCCCGCGGCCGTAGACGGTACAGTAAAAAATCTGTTCGGGCGAATTGTGGTTCAAGTAGATGAGATAGCGGACGTACTTGGCGATTTTGGTAACTGGAATAGTAATGATCGGGGATGCGTAAATGTAATAGATGAAGGATCAAGGAAAGACATTTAACTTACTCACTGAAGCATGAACACTGATAATTTTCCATGAGCACTGTGATTTGAAGCATTCAATTTTTACAAGAAAAGCTAATGGTGAAGGCAAACTCTTTTCCATTATTTAAATAAATGATCAACTGATGTGGTATTAAGTCATAATCTTCAACTATCATTTTCCTCTAACAGCGATTGAGTGCTAATTCTGATAACGTGGTTCACGGCAACGGACTAAAGGTAGCAAGTAGTGCTGGAAGCTACGTGAACTACATGAAAGGAAGTTGACGGGGCGTTAGTGTTTTTGACATATATGTACAGCATATGTAACATGAGTTGAATGTTCTGTTCGGTTGGCCTTATTCAAAAACATGTTACGCGTACTATTTTTCTGAAGTCGAATTAAATCATATCTGCACTGTAACATAAAAACCATTGGATATTTCTTGCCAATGGCTGGACTCGAGGGCGTTATATAATAATCGCTGAGGGCAGAGCTTACCGTTTGACTTGGAAATGAGCGGAAGAGCGAGGCGAGCTGACAGTACCCAATTAACGATTGTTTTGAAAAAACTAATAACACAGCTCACAAATTTTGAAACCGGGAAGATGGCTCAGAGCATCAACTGATGTCACTGCAGTCCCTCTGATCGGGTGGTCCTAGGTTGGAGTCCCGACGGGGCGATTTTCGACACAAGCTTGTCAGCTAGGTCGAATTTAGTCGCTGTCTGGAGAAGAACTCTAGCTGGTCGCCTGCTCTAATCGGTAGTTATCCGTGGTTTCTCCGATCAACACCAGGCGAATGCTGGAGCGGTACCCTAACAAACGGGCCATGAACCGCGCGTGATCTTTCCTACCCATTCTTTGTCCTATCCTCACCCACACACTTACACTGACATGCACTACACTACCACACATGCCGGGAGACCGATCGGGGGCTCAGAGCTTGTCCCGCTGGGGTGGTGCAACGCTGGTGGGAGATACCTGTTTGGTGAAAAACCCCCGCTACTCGACAGTAGGTCGGCGCCGGATCTCGCCATCCAGCGGCTCGCCACCATCAGATGAAAAACATACACTACACCTAAAGGACTTCAGTAATTGACGCGCCCGGAATCACCAACAATCAATCATAATTTTTGAATGTTCGCTGTGGTTAACAACAGATTTCACGTATGTTCCATTTAATTACATGCTAAACAATTTGCCAAAAACCTCTCTCGCCTAACCCCTCCCCCCATAACACAGCGAACACGCGGCCTGGGCGCCGATGCGGCAGAACCGTCTACATTCCGAGTGCGCCGCGCCGCCACGGGCCGCGTGGCGGAAGAGGATCGCCCGGATGTGTGTGTGTGTGTATGTGTGTGTGTGCGCGCGGCGTGAGTGTGTGTAGAGTCCCTATATACACAGAGCGCGTGTAAAGTCCCTCAGATACACAGAGTAGCGCATTGCATTGTTCCGCCTGATCCCGCCATTTTACATCCAGTTTGTAAGGAAACTGGAACTGTGTAGTATTCAGTAAGTTGAGAACCGTGAATCCGATCTCAACCAATATTAATATTCTTGAAAATCTCATAATGTCACCAATTGTTATAATTTTTCTTCTATTTCTAATTGGTGCTGACAGGGTTGTCAGGTGAGAGGATATTAAATGGCGGCGGTTGCGCTACTGCTCTGTGTCTAGGGACTCGACGCGCGTTGACCGGGCGCAAGGTCTCTATCGCTCGGCGAGGGAACACGCTGGAGGAAATCACCGGGACCGCCTATTCCTAATTTCTCATCTGCTGCTCTCCCCTCCACTACCATCCTCACCGCTACCTGCGCCGCGCGGCGACGTGCCGTCCGGTTCCATCCCGCGCGGGTCGTAATTCGCAGTTATTTCTTCATCTGTTCCAGCGATTGCGCCACTATTTATTACCGAATTAGGGGCTCCATTACGCGAGGCGTCCTTCACGGGCGCTGCGGGCCCCGCCGATCCTGCCGCCGCGCCGCTGGGAGTAGATCGCCGCGCAGGCGGGCTGGGAATGGGCGAAGGCAGTGGGCGGGGTGATGGCAGGCGGGCAAG
>JAHLJT010003656.1:43028727-43034836 GCA_031308135.1 Acheta domesticus | reverse complement strand
GCAGATGAGAAATTAGGAATAGGCGGTCACGGTGATTTCCTCCAGCGTGTTCCTCGGCCGAGCGGTTAGAGACCTCGCCCGGTCAACGCGCGTCGAGTCCCTAGACACAGAGCAGTAGCGCAACCGCCGCCATTTAATATCCTCTCACCTGACAACCCTGTCAGGCACCAATTAGAAATAGAAGAAAAATTATATCAATTGGTGACATTATGAAGATTTTCAAGAATATTAATATTGGTTTGAGATAGATTCACGGTTCTCAACTTACTGAATACTACACAGTTCCAGTTTTCCTTACAACTGGATGTAAAATGGCGGGATCAGCGGAACAATGCAATGCGCTACTCTGTGTATCTAGGGACTTTACACGCGCTCTGTGTATATAGGGACTCTACACACACGCGCGCGCGCGCACACACACACATACACACACACACACACACTCCGGGCGATCCTCTTCCGCCACGCGGCCCGTGGCGGCGCGGCGCACTCGGAATGTAGGCGGTTCTGCCGCATCGGCGCCCAGGCCGCGTGTTCGCTGTGTTATGGGGGGGAGGGGTTAGGCGAGAGGGTTTTTTGGCAAATTGTTTTAGGCATGTAATTAAATGGAACATACGTGAAATCTGTTGTTAACACAGCGAACATTCAAAAATTTATTGATTGATTGTTGGTGATTCCGGGCGCGTCATTTACTGAAGTCCTTTAGGTGTAGTGTATGTTTTTCATCTGATGGTGGCGAGCCGCTGGATGGCGAGATCCGGCGCCGACCTACTGTCGAGTAGCGGGGTTTCACCAACCAGATATCTCCACCAGCGTTGCACCACCCCAGCCGGGACAAGCTCTGAGCCCCCGATCGGTCTCCTGGCATGTGTGCTAGTGTAGTGCATGTCAGTGTGTGTGGGTGAGGATAGGACAAAGAGTGGGTAGGAAAGATCACGCGCGGTTCGTGGCTCGTTTTTTTTAGGGTACCGCTCCAGCATTCGCCTGGTGTTGATCGGAGAAACCACGGAAAACTACCGATCAGAGCATGCGACCGCTAGAGTTCTTCTCCAGACAGCGACTAAATTCGACCTAGCTGACAAGCTTGTGTCGAAAATCGCCCGTCGGGACTCGAACCTAGGACCTCCCGATCAGAGGGACTGCAGTAACATCAGTTGATGCTCTGAGCATCTTCCCGGTTTCAAAAATTTGTTGAGCTGTGTTATTAGTTTTTCAAAACAATCGTTAATTGGTACTGTCAGCTCGCCTCGCTTCTTCCGCTCATTTCCAAGTCAACGGTAAGGCTCTGCCCTCAGCGATTATTATAAAACGCCCTCGAGTCCAGTCATTGCAAGAAATAATCCTATGGTTTTTATGTTACAATGCAGATATGATTTAATTTGACTTCAGAAAAATAGTTACGCGTAACATGTTTTTGAAATACGGCCAACCGAACAGAACATTCAACTCATGTTACATATGCTGTACATATATGTCAAAACACTAACGCCCCGTCAACTACCTTTCATGTAGTTCACGTAGCTTCCAGCACTACTTGCTACCTTTAGTCATTGCCGTGAACCACGTTATCAGAATTAGCACTCTGTCGCTGCTAGAGGAAATGATAGTTGAAGATTATGACTTAATACCACATCAGTTGATCATTTATTTAAATAATGGAAAAGAGTTTGCCTTCACCATTAGCTTTTCTTGTAAAAATTGAATGCTTCAAATCACAGTGCTCATGGAAAATTATCAGTGTTCATGCTTCAGTGAGTAAGTTAAATGTCTTTCCTTGATCCTTCATCTATTACATTTACGCATCCCCGATCATTACTATTCCAGTTACCAAAATCGCCAAGTACGTCCGCTATCTCATCTTACTTGAACCACAATTCGCCCGAACAGATTTTTTACTGTACCGTCTACGGCCGCGGGATACTTGCCGCTTCCCTTTCGCGTCGGCAGGTGGCACCAGGGCAGCGGCGATCCAATAAGGGCCGCGGGCGGTCGCCCGAGCAGGGACGTGCGCTTTCGACAGTTCGCCCTCCGCAATTCTTTTGTTTCCCTAACGAGCGCGCGCCGCGAGTCAGATTAAATCCGTCGACGGTGGAGCGCTCGGACTGCACAGTGCTCAAGGGCCTCGGGGACGGTGGGGACGGCAGGGAAGGCGGGGACGCGCGGGGACGAAGCGGATGGCGGGGACGGTGGGGACGGCGGGGATGGCGGGGAAGGCGGGGGCGGCGGGGAAGCCGGGACGTTGGGGAAGACGGGGCAGCGGGGAAGGTGGTGATGGCGGGAAAGGCGGGGCGGCGGGGAAGACAGGGACGGTGGGGATGGCGGGGACGGCGGGGAAGACTGGGAAGGCAAGGACGGTGGGGAAGGCGGGGCGGCGGGGAAGGAGGGGACGGTGGGGAAGACGGGGCGGCGGGGAAGGCGGGGTTGGCGGGGACTGCGGGAAAGAATGGAAGGCGGGGACGGTGGGGATGGCGGGGAAAGTGGGGACGACGAGGACCGAGCTAAACTCCGACACCGTTGGACCTATTTCTATGAAAGTGGCACTTCTACGTGTTTTTTCAACCCTGATGTTAATTCTGTTGTAACTCCACTACATGGCGCTGTAGAACAAAACTAAATATTCACGTGAAATTGCAACCCGCAACACGCTCGGCAGCATTTTTAATCTATATCGTTAAATAATTCCTAAACGAGGCGTAAACCAAAATTTTGAGGCCCAACATTCTATTACTTTTTGCTGGTCCGACGCTTCCCGATATTACCTCACCTGCTCAGAGACGTACAGAATCTGCATTTAAATGTGAATGAGAGGACCAGAGAGCGGCAGAGACAGACAAACAGGACAGGGTGAAGGAAGGAGGGAGAGATAGTGAGAAAGGGTGATGGGAGGGGTAAGAGGGAGATGAAGGGCAGAACAATGTCTGCGAGGTTCTTCTAGTTGAAAATTTAAAAAAAACATTGTCGGTTTTGCCTTCGCCCACACTGCGAGAGTAGCTCCACCACATCGCGCCATGTGCTTTCTGCCCAATGCGGCATCGCTTGGCCAGTGGTCAGCGCGCATCGCCAGCGCCGTTGGAGCGGCCATTGTTCCTGGAGCGATGGCGTTGGCGCCTGTTGGGCGCAAATCTCCACCAGCTCCGATGGCGAAGTGTCGGTCGCTTTCAATAGCCCTGGTTATAGCAGGTGCTGCTGTGACCACGCAGCGTCTGTATGAAAGAGGAGAGAAGGAGGAGGAGGAGGAGGAGGAACATGGAAACGAGGTTCCGGAATATGAGGTAGAGTTTAATATAAACGTCGACAGATAATAACCTGTGGTTTAGCGTATGTGGTTGCTTGAATGTGCAAATAATGTCTTATGTAGATTTTCGACAAGAGGCAAGGGATTGCATGGAAGTTTGTGTCGGTGCGAGGATGAGAATTCTAGAGGTAGGTTGTTGAAATGAATCCGTTACGTAGGTTCGTCCTATCAGTGCCAGGCGGATGTTGGAATAATCCCTTGATATGCAGGCGACAGACTACACATATCTTTCCTTTCTCGTTCTTTGGACCGAGGGAATGGGCGTGTGCCTCATTGCATATAGCTTTTCTATGTTTAGAATGAGTCCTGCTGAAGTTCGTACGCGGATGACAGCACAATTCAGGGCTGCACCGGCAGAGAAAAAAATAAGTCGGAATTTATGAGTTACAGAATATAAATTAGTAATACTAGTAAATTCATAGGAAATAGCTTATTTTGCGGACCGGAAGTACCACACGATGAGCTATATTGCTGCAATGCTGCTTCTGGATCGTTGAAGTATTGCTGTATGTTGTATAATTGAAGGGACTGTATTTTGAGACCAGATATGTTATTTGTTTGAAGTTGGACTGCCTAACTGAGAATCTTATCGGTACTCTGATCACATCGATCATTTACGTGGCTTCCTCCGATCGATTGCAGATACCGCTGAAACGTTTCTTTAAACAACAGATACAAATTCTTCCTCATTACGTCGTTTTCAGAATATTTACTTCCAACTTTCTTCGAAAAGTATTCTTCTTCGAAATTCAAGTACGGTAACCATTTTTATTTGTCATTTGTGTCATTAGTTAATTCGCTTCCGGAATAGAATTTCCGACAACTAATAAAATGTGGACTTTCTTGATCTACATGTTCTGAATATCTACAAAATTAACTTTCTCTGTGTAGGTATGAATCATATTTTAAACGGTAACTCTTCAAACTATCAAGAGCGAACATGTGGTGCTAACTCGGTATGAATGGACAAGACGTCACTCAGTGAAGGTTATGTCTTTCTCAGTTCGCTGAAAACATGCCATTCTCAAACGTAACTTTCAACATTTTGCACTGTCTGTCAGCCCCTGGTAAATTCGTTGCCTTAGTGTGTATGCCATAAACGAAGCTTTTCGTGTTGCTTACTATAAAGTGTAGCATTGCAAAGAATTCTCTCATTTCTCCCTTTTCCTTTATAAGTTAGTACAATTTTTGTGACATTTTATTTGTAAAATGTTATAATTTCAATCTAGTTTTCTTCTATCATGCTTCTTGTTCGCCTTCAAAACTTAACGATTATAATATATTTAGATTGGGATTTATAATTTTAAATATTGTAATACTTCAAGTAATTTATGCAAAAGACATATGAACATAGATAACACGGATATTCCCCAAATCACGAGTTGGTAAAGAATAGAGGATATGAATCACACGTACGTTGTAGCATTTGAAGATTACCTTGTGTTTTGCAAACATATATTTTAAATATGAAAATCATATTAATACAACATGAGAGCTTCTAAGCCAGTAAGCTTTTGTTTAAAATCCTCTCAGAAAATCCTGGCCCTGAACAACAGAACAATAACATTCTTAAAATGAAGAGAAATGACGATAGATCCCAAAATTCACCGGCAACAAGGCTCCGTCATCCGCGAACCCACTTGTCATTGTCGTGTATGAACACACAGTCGCGGGCGCAATGAAGAGTCTTTCATCATCGCAGTGCTCACCGCGAGCGGGGAGTCGTTCCGAGCGAGTGCAGCACGGCATAACGGCCGGTTGTACCTGCTGCTAAGCGAATTCCCTCGTAAATCTCGAGCCGCGTACGCGTCGATAGGTCGACCGGCCACAACTCAGCGCCGTCCCCGCCCGGCCGCCCCCGCCCCCGCCGCTCCCTTGCCGCCCCCCGCCGACCGGCCGCCGCCCCGCCGCCGCCCCGCCGCCCCGCCGCCGCCCCCCCCGCCGCCGCCCCGCCGCCCCGCCGCCCCGCCGCCGCCCCGCCGCCGCCCGCCCCGCCGCCGCCCTCACCGCCCTCCCGCCGCCCCTCACCGCCCCCCCGCCGCCCCACTCCGGTTGTGGCCTATGAATCTCAGTTCCTGTGGAATGCAGCTCGTCCCTTTACGGCCCGTTTCGAGAAATACCTACTCGGTTATTCTAATCCTTTTCATCTTGCCGAGAAAAGTGTTAATGCACGGAACATTACACACGTCTTGTGTGAAAGTGTTGTTAATCTCGTTATAAAGAAGAGGCCACATATAACGAAGATTTATGGTAAGAAGGAAAGGGGCAGGAATATGTAATAGTTACTGCTTTGTGTAGAAGAAACTTTTTTAAAAGAGATGATAATGGCAGAAGAAAGAACTGCGTAGAAACCGTTTTGAAATTGCCTTACGACGTAGAGAACATGCAAAGACATTTGTACACGTGTACAGAAGAACAAATCGATTCAAGATTAACAGTATTGGTTGGAGATAAAAAGACATGGAAGGTCAACTTTCGTCTTACTGAAAATTTTAAATCTAATTATTTAAATCGAAAACTGTGAATATTTGTATATATTAGTTCTCCGACAATCGTGCTGGCGATTTTCAAACGTGACATTCGCATGCAGAACGCAACATGACTGGAGGACTGGTAACAATTCCCTGCCTCAGTGTTAGAGGAGATTGCACACTATTTTCGCGAGTTCAAGTTTGGGCGACAACTGTGTATTTTCGAAGGGCAATTATGAGTGGGCCGGGACACTTGATACAGGCAAAATACCCCCCACCCCCTATGTGGCCGACAAAATTAAAACCGACAATTCCCGCCCTGATTAGATCCCTCCATTTCTCA
>JAHLJT010003656.1:42981227-43026227 GCA_031308135.1 Acheta domesticus | reverse complement strand
ATCTCGCTATCCAGCGGGATTTATTTTAAATAATATTCCATGAAAAATACTAATAATAAAAAAATTAAAAACTATTGAGCGTAATATAATATAAAATTCAATTTTAATTAACAATCGATCGACTTGCTGAAACGATTCTCAATTATTAATTGTCAATATTTGCTTTGTAAACTTCTCTGTGATTGGTCAAGAACCTGTATCATAATGAAAACTTTATCAAATGACTATCATTATGCAACTTGGTTGCAGCCATCAAATGACAGCATTATTCAATGGTAGTAGAAAAAAGTAGTTTATGCAATTACTTTATAATGTTAAGCTTAATTTCATGATTACGTGTTTTGAAAATGAGTCTACGTTACGAGCAAGTTTTCAAATTTATACGAATGCAATAAAGCAACATTACAAACGAGTTGCATATATTTATTTGTATAACAGAATTTTTAAACATACAAGATAATCAAATTTATTTTGTGAAACAACTCTCTTGTGACGTCCAGTATTTTGACATCTGTTCGAGAAAACGGTGATCGGCTATTCTGTTAACCATTACCTCCCCACGATTCTCTCCCTGCTATTGGCTGAATGTGTGATGGACGTAGTCATTTGTGCCGTCAAATGCACGATTATGAACGATTTCTTGCGTCAGAACAGGTCGTTTATAATGCTGGTATACAAAACAAACGTTCATTACATTGTTTCCCTTACGTGCGCGCAAGAGGGCCGTTACGGTCGGCACGGGACGATCCGCACCTTCCGCTGTTTGCCAAAGTTCCGAAGGAAAGCTCGTTGAAGATTTCGACGTGCCGCCCCGACTGTACCGATAACACACGTCACACGTCATTATAACGCGGTTTATTTGGCATAGACATAGCGAGCGATGTATACCACCTCCTAACAATAAGATAGATGAATGACAATTTTATGTTTGGCCAGTAGAGTGATGCGGTAAGAAAAATCGGATAGAAAAAGCGATAAACTTTTTAAAAATACACCGCCCTTTTTTAAAAAATTTATTTCATGTTGGCATTTCTGGTTTCGAGGGTGTTTACATACGATTTCAATAACGTTTAGGATGAACCATCCTCAGATCTTTCAATACACTTGCTGTATAAGTTTATTAGATAAAAATGAGTTTGTTAATCAAACGTTGGTATTGTTGTGTGTGTGTGTGTAAGTTTGTGAGAGAGAGAGAGAGTGCAATCAAGAGAGAGAGCAAGATATTATATTTTCAGGTAGTTAGAGAGGCTTGAAAATGTCTTTAGGGTAGCGTGAGTGACTTCTCTGTGGTTGGCCGTAATTTTTACAGGTACACCGCTCTGATTAGGACATTTTATATCTATTGTTGAACACTATTGGTTTTAATGTCCCGAGTTGAACAGCCACAACAATTTGACTTCCTCTGTACAATTTCTGTTCCGTTTCTTACGTAAGAAGGTAGTAGGAGTACGCAGGAAAGTCAAAGAGGATTACAGGGAGATTCCGCGCGTGCGATTGGCTGTTCGCTGGGTGCGCGGGGCTTCCCCGGGCGCCGTTGGCCACGCGGCGCACGTCGCGAGCGGAGGAGGAGAGGAGGGGAGGGGAGGGGTGACGGCCTCGGTGGGGCACGAACCCGGCGCCCCCGCCCACGCAGCTCTGCCCTCCCCCGCGGCGCCGCATCGCTGGCGGAGATCCAACTCTCTCTTTGCGCCGATTTCAATTGTGCGATCTCCATGGCCTTTGCCGTTCTTACGTCTGTAGATTAAACAAACGTTTCCGGGTTATTGCTTGCTTTGTCTCATGCTTTTACTAAATACCGGGTAGGCAAATGAACTGGAAATGTTCCTTCTTTATCGTCATTTCTTTTCTTTATAACCTTCGAATAATTTACAATTTGATTCATTTTTAAGGTATCTTAAAATTAGTTAAATTACGAAAATACGAGTTATGTATTCTGGCTCTGGTTGCTGGAGGGGCATTTTAAGACGTTCGGGTCCATGCCGAGGGTAGAATTTTCCTGTTAGTGGTTGCGTGTTTGCCTCTTTTGTGTTTTGTGAATGTTGGTAAATAGCTCACAGCAAATTTAATAAGTTATCGAGGCGAGCCTTGCATTCCTTTGATTTCAGTTTAGAGAGGTCCCGCAATTTCGTTAGTTTCTAGTATGTATGTCAAGATTACTTGCATGTGCTGATAACCCATCAATCCGACAAAAATGTTGATCGTAGTGTTTGAAGATAGTTAAACAGCACATTGTGGGTATATTACCATTAAACTTTGTAAGTGCATTCTATTGTATTGTAAAATATAGTAATGTTAAAGATTATAGGTATATAACGAAGAAATTACTACTCCAGAAAATAGCAAACATTCTCATCAGTGCCTGCTCTGAATAAAAAGCCTTGAAGTGTTCATTGTTGTTAAGAAACAAGCCTCTCTCTCCTTGTCTGTCTGCTTATTCAATTACTCGGGTATTTCCTTTCCATCGCCGATGCGTCGTCAGGAGTAACAGCTTGCGGATGCTGAAGGGAGCGTCCTCCGCACATCAGCAGGCGTTGGGCATCCGGTCCGGCGCGGCGTGTTCATCAGGCAGGAGAACGCCGCGCCACGCTCCACTGGCCACCGCTGACAGCGGCGGCGCCGCGCGACACTTCCCGCGCGTCCACAGCCCGCAGCCGCGGCCGGCCGCACGCCCACTCTCCGGTCCGCATCACCGTTCTCCCGCTGCCGGCCTGCTTTACCCCGCCCCGTTCGCTCCACCCCGGCCCCTGCACTCCACCCCAACTAACCTGCGCCCAGCACCCCGCTCCCTCCTTCCCGCTCCTCCACCCCGCTCCCACTCCCCGCTACCTCACTCCCCTCCCTCCACCCCGCTCGCACTCCCCGCTACCTCATTCCCCTCCCTCCTCTCCGCTCCTCCACCCCGGTCCCACTCTTTGCTCCTACTCCCCGCTACCTACCTCCCCTCCCTCCATCTCGCTCCCATTTCCCCCTCCGACTCCCCCGCACGCACTTCCCGCTCGCACTCCCCGCTACCTCCCTCCGCTCCCTCCGCCCTGCACCTCCACCCCGTTCCCATTCCTCTCTCCCTCCGCCCCGCTCCCTCACTCCGCTACCCCACCCCGCTCCCTCCACCCTCCGCCCTTCCGTTCCCTCTGCCCCACACTTTCCCCGCTCCCTCCACTCCGCTCTCTCCTCCACTCTCCCTCCTTCCCACACCGTTCCACTCCACTTTCTCTACCCTTCACCCTCTTCCCCATTGCCTCCAACCCGCCCCTTCCTCCCGCTTCCTCCGTCCCCCGCACCCCATCCGGCCGGCGAGGAACGTCAAATCGGGCCGCAGCCTTCATTTGTTAGGCGTCGCGTGACAGGCGGCGTTCGGGCGGGCGGGCCGGCCGGCCGGCGCGCTGACAGGCGGCGGACGCACGTCAGTGCGTGGCCGCAGTGGGCGGGCGGGCGGGCCGCCCTGCCTCCCGCCGCACCCTGACACACTAACTAATAGCGCGGCCCGGGCACAATGGCCCATTAGATGGCCGCTGACGGACTAACGGCGGCGACAGTTCACTTGCCCGGCCGCGGCCGCCGCCCGGCGGGTCCGCGCCGCCGCTGCCGAAACCCGTTGCGGCCCGCGAGCGTCGCCACGTTCCTGCCTTCCTCTTCTCCGCGGCCCGTCCTATACTCCGATTTAAACACGGTGGCACCTGAAAGTCACGAGCTGGACGGAGAGGGAGAGACTATCATGCAATGTGGAGCTTCGTTACCACTTCAGTTTTTGGTTTTGGAGCTGTAACGTTTCGTATACAATTACATGTGCACCTCACATGTTTATTAACGTTTCGTATACAAATAACGAATATTGTTCCTCATATTTTATTACAATAGTAACGTTGATGTTGATGATGACGAGAGACAGAGAATTTATTGTAAGACAACGATTGTAAATATTATTGTAAAAGTACTAAATGCAGAAGTGAAATAGATCTTGAAAGTCAATGAACATTGAAGTACATTGGAATAAAAAAATTTGAGTCAACATGACTATATCGTGGACTATAAGAATTTCACTGAACGTTTCAGAGCCCCCGATTGAAAGACAATGCCCTCCTCTCCTTCCAGCTCGTGACCTCGACGTGCACCTATGTTTAAATCGGAGTATAGTGTTCGCGGTCGGCGCTTTACTCGCCGCGCAGGTCGTCCTTCTCTCTGTCGATTCCTCGCCTTCTGTAGTTGGTTCGGCCACTCTTCTAGAGAACCTCCCGTCGTTACAGCTTGCCTTTCCGGTCGCGGTTTCTAGCTGTTGTCGCGAGTCGCTTGTGCTCTTGTCTGAACTCATCGTTAGTTTCCGTCATAACGTCTCCTTGTCCTCTTGATTTCCACTCGTTTCGAATTTCATCGAACATGTTCCTTTTTTTAGTGTATTTCTTTATCTATATCTCGATATCTCTCTTTGCTTTGCGCTCTTGTGATCAGCTATTCTCTTACTCATCGTTACATTTATTGTTTCCCGTGCTCCCTCATCTTCCTTCTCCGTCGACTCTTCCGTGTCTTCGCACTCGCGCTTTCATTGTTGGTGTCCGCGCTCCTTTCCCGCAGCGGGTCGTCTCCAGCGCCGCACTCGAGCGGCCCCCAGAGGCCCGACCGCGTTCCGCCGCGCTCTAATTGGCGGCGAACAAGCGTTTCCGCCTGGAGCGGCGCTGCGATCGCCTTTTTGCCGCCGCCGCCGCCGTTGACGTCGCAGTCCATACCTCTTGCACCTGCGTCCTCGACAGCCCCGCCTCCGCCCCCGCCCCCGCCTCCGCCCCCGCCTCCACCGCTCTCGCTCTCGCGACCGCCTTCACCCGTCCGTGCCGTCACTTGCCTCTGCTCGCCTGCTCCTCCGAGTGCCCCGACCGTTCGCGAAGGCCTCCACCGCCGTCGTCCGACAACGACTGACCGCAAACGCTATCTACCGCAGCCTTCCGTACCCGACCGATACTGACAGGATCGGACCGCTCTCGATCATTCCGACCGCTCCGACCGGTCCCTACCACACCGACGATCCCTGCCGCACCCGACCGCTCCTAACCGCTCCCTACCACACCCGACCGATCCCTGCCGCACCCGACCGCTCCTGACCGCTCCCGACCGGTCCCTACCGCACCCGACCGCTCCTGACCGCTCCCGACCGGTCCCTACCGCACCCGACCGGTCCCTACCGCACCGACCGGTCCCTACCGCACCCGACCGTTCCCTACCGCACCCGACCGTTCCCTACCGCACCCGACCGGTCCCTACCGCACCCGACCGTTCCCTACCGTACCCGACCGTTCCCTACCGCACCCAACCGTTCCCTACCACATCCGACTGTTTCCTACCGCAGCCCGCCGCTCTCGACCGCGCACTACCGCTCCCGACCTCACCCCACTGCACCCGACAGCTACCGACCGCTCTCGACCGCACTCTACTGCACCCGACCGCTCCTGATCGCACCCTATCGCTTCAAACTTCACCCGATCCTACGCTACCACTCTCGAGTGCTGTCGACCGCATACGACTGCCCCCGACCGTCCACGACGGCTTCAGACCACCGGAGGTCACTCTCGACCGCCCACGGTCGTCCCTGACTGACCCCGACCACCCGGAATCGTCCGTCTCTCCCCTCCCCCGGCCCTGCACCGCCCACTCCTCCCGCCCGCCCGGCGGTCCCGATTCGCTTGTGGAATCCCGCGGCGACGCCGCCACTTCTTGCCAGCGGTTTGAGTCACAAAGGTGAAAGACCCTCCGAGAAGTTTCCTCGTGGTGCGAGACTGGAGAATCGGGGTAAACGGCAGGTGGATTCTCAGAAGGAGACGCGGTTGACATGGCGCAAGTGGACTTAATTGTCTCCTTGAAGATATTTGTGAGCAGAACATTCCTAGAAGACCTGTCTACTTTAAGAATAATTAACAGGTTTTAAGATACTAAAGATTTTGGCAATTCTGCAGAAACAAATACTGACATTCTCGTTTTTTAGAGCATCAGTGTTTGAATTTTCCTTTCTCAAATTAAAAGCAATGAATGTCAATATCAATACATACACATTTTATACATTAAACAATGTGTTAATGTTCAATACATTTTCTTTCAAATTATGCACTTTGACACTCCGTGTGCATACCAGGGTTTCTCTAGCTACATTTTCGGTGTGCAAAACAGCGATTTTTTTCATTCTAATGGTGTTTGAAACATTAGCAAGTGTGCGTGAAATAAAACCAAGTGTGCGTGAAACATTGCGATGTCTCTGCGAATCATCTTCTGTGTAAGGCGAGGTAAAATGTAGAATACATAACACGTGCGCAAGGTGATTCGCTCACTTGTTGCTTACCAACAATCCACCACATTCTCATGGTAGTTATAGCTAGACCAACTTGAGAATGATGTTTACAGGAGCGCGCCACCGTCTGTGTTCACAACCGAAACGACAGAGACGAAGATGCAAGGATACTCAAGTCAAAATCAAAATTAAAATGGGAAATCTAATATGTGCCAAACTATTGCGAAAGAAAGCACGATTTATTTCGTTGCAAATCTAGTATTATCCCAATTAATATTTTAACTATATTTGGACATTTCTGCACCTCATATTGGAAGAAATAAAAGTATACATTTATCTACAAAACGATTCAAAATTTTGAAACTAATTCTTTCGATGAGCAGTAACATTCATATAAATCGTTTATTTTAACTTAAGTAGTTTCTCAGAATATATACCAAATAAAATTCTTTTTTATGTAAGAAGTAACTAACACCATAATGAAGAATATTATAGATACTTCTGACAGTAAAGTTAATGTTTTGGTACTTAATTGCATACCTAACAAATCGTCCAAAGCCTATGAAAAAAAAGATGAATGAAGGAGAATACAGAAAGTTTAAATTCAATGAATAAGTATTAAAAATTCAATATAAATAGAACTTTTTATTATAGTATTGTACCAGAACGATGAAAAGTAAAAAAGCAACTTAAAGGGACAAAAATAAAACAGTCAGTGCAAATCTTGCATGATGTGTCTCTGAAGTTATATTGTATTAGCTGATTGACAACCTCTATGAAGGAGGCCATGGTGATTCCGTAGAAGCAGTCTCTGAACTCGCTTCACGCTCCTGGCGACTTTTGTTAGCTAAACTGACTGTACAAACCCGTGTTTTCACTGTTAGTTCCACGACGCGCCGCAATCGCAGCCTTCATTCTTTTCTTGGTCGAGTTATACATCGTGATTTCTTCGGCCGGATGAACTCGTCAGCTTGAGATGGTTTTGAGTTTCGGCGGTCTACGCCATACGCCCTTCTTCCGTTGTGGTGATGAAATGGGGATTATATTGCATTAGTTGATCCCAACGCCTTTAGGGAGGGTGTTTTTGGCGTTGTTTAATTTGGAGGCTAAGCTACTAAGCGGCTTGCGATAGCGGTTTTAGGAATAGAGTCAGTAGAGAAGTTTTAGTGGTTAAGTGGGATTTAATGTAAAGGATTTTTGGAAATTTTTAGTCGAGGTTTGCGGTAGATCCGCGGGGAAGTTGAATTTTAGTGTATTGGTTGTCTTTCTCAAATAGAGATGTAAGGGAAGGGTTATTGAAGATTTTTTTCTATTTCTTTTGTTGCTGTGTCGAATAGGAAGTTATAAATGGGGGAGATGTTATCGTTTTGAAGGATGGTATTGTAAATTGTTCCTGGTTCTAGGTGATAGGTTATTCTGGCATATCTGTATTCTGCTTTACTTACTTCTTCCAAATTCATTTTTGCGGCTGTGGCGCAGGCTTGACAGGCATAGGCGCCGGATGAACTCATTACCATCTGAAGCATTCCTAGGCTATAGCATCTTCTTCAACATTTTCTCTGAGAGTTGGTGCTGTACAGTGGCTCTTCGAGGTCCTTCACCCTTCCGTCCGTAGGTATTTTGGTGGTCTAATGAGAGTCGCGTTGCCGAAGGAAGCGGTTTGCGGTTGGCTGCTCAGAGTTTACATTCGAGTACCAAGCGGTTCCTTCCGTAGAGGCTACACGGGAAGTCACTCAAATCATTCTAGTGTGTAGGTAACGGTGAAGCGGGAGATGTGTTTTTCTTGGATACAGCCATATCAGGACTCCGTTTGAATTCATAAAAAAGCTTGGCTTAAAATAATATTGGTCATATTCCAAATGGATGTCGTCCCCTAAGAAAAACCTTGCTCCGAAGAAAGATTTCTTCATAATTTCAAAATCGCTACAATCACGAGATTCTGACTAAAAAACCTTTTTATTTACCTAAACCAGGAGGAAAAAATAATATTTATTATATTTACCAAATATGTCCTTAATCACTCACATTATAGGCCACTTCCCGTATGGAAAGAGGGGTGTGGTAGTAATAGCGTGAGGTGGGCGGTGCCGCGACGGACGTCAAGCGATAGCCGAGGTCGAAGGCAGGGTAAGGGCCAGGGCGCGAGCGAAGAGTGAGAGCAAGGGCTAGGACTAGGGACAGGGTGAGAGCTAGAGCGAGGGCGAGGTCGGGGGTGATGACAAGAGGAGCGCGGGCGAGGGATAAGGCGAGGGTGAGAACACGGGCGGACGTGAGAATGAGGGCGAGAGCAAGGATTAAATTCATGGCGAAGACTTGTGATAGGAGCAGGGACTTGTGATAGGAGCAGGGACTTGTGATAGGAGCAGGGACTTGTGATAGGAGCAGGGACTTGTGATAGGAGCAGGGACTTGTGATAGGAGCAGGGACTTGTGATAGGAGCAGGGACTTGTGATAGGAGCAGGGACTTGTGATAGGAGCAGGGACTTGTGATAGGAGCAGGGACTTGTGATAGGAGCAGGGACTTGTGATAGGAGCAGGGACTTGTGATAGGACGAGGGCGATGGTGAAAACTAGTTTCCGAAAGTAAGCGATAATTAGTGATATGTCGAAGGCGTGAGCGTGGGCGAGGGCTTGAGCCTGAAGTGGGCGAGGGCGTGGGGTTGGGCGAGGGCGTGGGCGTTTGTGTGGGCGCGGGCGAGGGCGCGGGCGCGGGCGAAGTGCGCGGGCGAGTGCGCGGGCGATAGGTGCGCGGGCGAGTGCGCGGGCGAGGTGCGCGGGCGAGTGCGCGGGCGAGGGCGCGGGCGAGGGCGCGGGCGAGGGCGCGGGCGAGGGCGCGGGCGAGGGCGCGGGCGAGGGCGCGGGCGAGGGCGCGGGCGAGGGCGCGGGCGAGGGCGCGGGCGAGGGCGCGGGCGAGGGCGCGGGCGCGGGGCAGTGCGCACCGTTGCGCGGGGCGTTGGAGCGATCGTTCCGCCGTCGCTATCTGCCATCGCCGGAAATCGGACCGGGCGGTGGCGGAAACGGAGCACGCCCGCGCGCGGGCGGCGGCGGCGGAGGACGCGACGGAAATGGAACCGGCCGTCGCTGTCGCTCGTCGACCCACACGATGGTTTGAGAGGCGCCAACAGCGGACAAAATTAAGTTCCTTTCGCAGCCATCCAAGTTACAGATTCATACACATATGAACGGTTCAATATCCTATATTTAATGTTCCATTTTTTTCGTTAATGTGTAAACTTCGCAAGTATAAGTTATTTTTAACGAGCCGGTCGGTAATACATTCACACAATTTGCAATCTATATTTCTTAGGAATTATTTAAAGCATAAAACTGCATTTTCTCGCGTTATTCCCTATTATTTGCCTATTATGTTTTTTTTAACGAAAACTATATTTAGTGCCTTTAATTAATTGTCACTTGGAACTTTTCAACTGAAGGGTTTCTTACAAGAACCTAACGAGTCCAAATGCCCTATTTTGATATATTCCCTACGACAGGTGCTATATGCTGTGACTTTTCCTTTCGGTAAATGGCAAACACATTGAAAGATATAAGGCGGGGAAAAATCATAAATCTATTACTACGCACGTGTACGGTATAATGATATTTTTGGTGCCTCCAAAAGTTCTCGAATTTGGACTAGTTTGATGCTTGTGTAAAAACCCTTGAACAGTATTTCTAGATTCCTTTATTACGAAATGGACATACATTAATAGAAATTTTGTTCTAGTAACAAGACTTAGTACTAGTAAGGAGACTTTACAGGCACTTCGTGATTGTTTGATTGTCATTTCCCGACCACTGATACTTTAATCATCCTGAAAGGTATTAGGTTCTTAAAAAATGACAGGGGAGGAAGGACCCCACACTGTGCTTTGCGCATTATTTAAGGCGCTTGTCTAACTGGCGTCTCCTGACACCCGGTACGTGACCCGTTTGTGAGGGATTGTCTCGGCATTCGCCTGGTGTGGATCGGAGAAAGCACGAAAACTGCCCATCAGAGCAGTTGGCCGCTAGAAACCTCCTCCAGACAGCGTCTGAATTCGACCTAGCTGACAAGCTAGAGTCGAAAATCCTGCCGCCGTCGGGACTCGAACCTCGGACCTGATAGTCAGAGGCGCGGCCGTGACATCAGTTGTTGCCCTGAGCCACCTCTCCCGATCAAAGACATACTTTATTATTATTCCTCATTCCTTGCAGTTGAGAGGTTCCTGTTTCATGTCGCCAATTTCGTTCATTCCTCATCTCGTCGACCGCCGTCATCCGCCAAGCTCCGGCGGCATCTCGTCCGCCGCCTCATCTGCTTCCTGCGGGGCGCGGCGTCGCGGCCAGCTGCTCCGACTCGCCCGTCCCGCCGCGCCGAACGGTTCTTGCGTCTCGATTGGGACACGATCGACCCGTTACGCGGCGCGTGTCGACACGATCGCTTATCTGCCGCGCGATGTTTGGAGGCGGAGGACATTCGCGACGACACGTCTTCCATGTCCTCTGGAGAATTCCTGTCGTAAAGAGCGAGAAATAGCAAGATCTACGAGTAGAATTCTTTGTATTAGTATACAAAATTACATAAAATTTATAACATATGTCGTTTAAGATTATCTTAACTACAAGTGTTTACTTGTTTTATCTCTCTCTTGGAGTATAGCAAATTATATTTTGAATATGTTGATTTTCTTATGTAATGATAAATCTTGCACTACTTGCATTCAATTGCACTACTTGTTCATTTATCTTGTATGTTATTGTATATTTATAGCCCTGAGGCAGGTCAAAGAAATGGCCGAAACGTTGACACTATAAAAAAACTACTTTTTAGTGACCTATTATCACGATTCTCTACATTAGAAGTAGTGGTCTACTAAAATTTTACAATAATGAATAAGAGCTGTTGACTTGGATAAATTTTGAATTTTTTGGGAATAAATACGGGAATAATAACGTTCTTCAAATCATGTTATTTATTTACGTTTACTGTGTTAAGAGATTGTTTTAGATTTTTAATAGAAAAAAAATATGTTGCGCTTGTTTTTAATCCTCAGCTAATTGTATATTATGGGTTGTTTTAAAATCATCTATTTTACTTTGAATGTTAAATATTCAATTTTCGTTCGACATTGATAGAAACTAATTATAAAATACTATTCCGTATTCGCTTTTTGGAATGGTCAACTAACTGTGTTCACCATTCAAAAATCGCTGAATATTAGAAGAATGAATACATATACGTCGAACAGCAATAAAATAAGTGTTTTTTGCATCGATTGTGCTTCATTTAAATACTTACACGGCGATTGATGTAATCCAGTAAGCAACGTGAAGCGCAAGTGACGTTCCTGGAGTTTTCTCCTCCGATCTCACGTCAACGCGCCCCACTTTGTGTTCCGAGCGCTTCCCATGTAGACACGGCGCTCTATCTCCTGAGCGTTGTTTACGTCCGTGTAGTTGAGATACAGAGCGTGTTCCTCGGTCTTTCCACCCGGCCCACGCGCTTCGCTCTCTTCCTTGGACGCCTGCCGCTTCACGCTCAACGCTCAACGCTCATCTCTGCAGTGTCGTAAGAACTGCAGTTTACTTCAGAAATGTCATTAAATTTAATGTATATTAATGTATTGTACATGAAAGTTAATGTAACTGCGTGCATTAAAAAGTTCTTAATACGTTTCTACATTAAATTTAATGCACACGTTAAAATCGGTATAGATTTAAAGTAGAGGTTTTCCCCTGCCTCTCATCATTCATATCGTATATTCGTAATAACCAGTCCATCAAGATCATTCTTTCATTCATTACAGATTGGACCATTTAGTTTTGACTATGTGGTCCAATAAATATGTATAATACATATGTACACTAAATTGAATGTACGTTCGTGATAGTTACTTTAATGTAATTTCTATTAAAGTCGTGCGGGAATTTCTGACAGTGTAACTTTGCATTTGTGGGGAAGTTGTGATGTAAATTGCCACGTTTTGTCTTAATGCATCGAAGAAAAATTCTCTTAACGATTTAATACTATTACGACGTGAATGTTTAATTGTCGCACAAAACAATAACGAAATCGACATTTTCAAATATTTGTACACGATGTGGTTTAAACAGACCTAAATAACGCAAGGGAAGAAGACTTGAACATTATCCATTTTTATTGTGAATGTTAAACAATTGAAACAGCTCATATTTTAAGATTTCTGAAACATTGTCATTAAACAATCCTTGAATTTTAAACTGCAAATCCATCACTTGTTATTTACCAAAACTATTTTTTTCTGACTGGTTAACCTATAGTATACGTCTTTTCTCTTTAATGAAATATTCGTGTAATTCTGGAGATCATGTAGATTAATGGTTCATTTATTACGCTGTTATAATATTTTTACTGGAAGAAATATAACTTAATAAATTACACAATCTGAAACTGATCGATTGATAGGAAATAAACGGTTTCTTGATTTACAGTGTATAATTATGATTGAAGGAATATTCCATGTGCTCTGATAAATCGTACCACAAGCATTATGTCGAAAACATTACCGAACAAGAGCATGAGAGCACTATGCATATGGAGCAGCGGCAAAGAGGGTGGTGCGAGGCAGAGAGCGGTAGAACGTTAGAGGCAAGGGGAAGGGATTGTGAAGGGCCATCTGTTCTTGTTTTTCCGCATTTAATTTCGGTCCAAAATATTGGCATTTCCGTATGTTCTGTGCATAGAAAAATGTATTACTACAGGTCTTGTTACTTCGAAAAAGTATTATATTAGGTTGGGCGTTGCAACAAAATTATGGCATATTTTTGGTTGAGCAACACTATTTACTACTTTACATATCACCTCACTTTAAATTTTCCAAGAATCTGTTCTTTCACAGTTTCATCACCTTATTTGATGTAAAAGTAAGACATTTCCAAAATAACTTCAACATGTTTACCACACATCGTTAGCCTGTTGGCATCAGTTTCCGTACACTGACATATTAACTACGTTAAAACAAACTCATCCAAGACTCCCCTTTAATTCGATTTTAGTTCTTGCCCAAATGCTTCACGTACTCGTTAGCCAAAGTCTTCTCTTTCAAATTAGCGATGCGAGGGACTTCCGAGTTGATGCACTGAACGAACTTTCACTGAAACCACTTTTTTCAGATCTCTCCAATTTATACAACTCAAGTATATATCAAAAAACTAGAGATGCCAAAACGTACTTTCTCGCCTGTATTTTAAAATTACGCTAAAAGTACTCAAATTTTCAAAAAAATTTACGTGATTTATTTCAAAATCTATGTATAAGGAACAGATTTCATTATGAAAAAAATCTCTATCTTTAATATTTTAGTTGGAGGAGGCTCCAAAAAAAATTGAAGTTTTGCAATGTTAAAAAAATCTTAGTTTTTAACGAACATGTGACCTGCACCATTCTGTTTAACGTCCTTCACACTATGCAACAAAAACATTTAATCAAAATCTATGGAGCCCACTTTTTGACAATTTGAAAATAGCTCCATCGATTCCCAGGGGACTCATATAAAGTACCCTTCAAATTAAAATATCGGTTTCAAATTCAAGGGGCCGCAGCATCAGCCAGATCGATTGCAGAAAATCAATTTTGGAGAAAATTGGCTGAACGGTTTGGCCACTAGCGTTGTTCACAGACTGATATAGGGACGGACGGGCGGAAGGAAGGACGGACGGACGGAAGGAAGGATGGACGGACGGACGGACGGACGGACAGACAGAAGGACGGACGGACGGACGGACGGACGGACGGACGGACGGACGGACGGACGGATGGACGGACGGACGGGCATACGTTTTTTTTCGTCATTCGATATTTCGCTGTCAACGACCCACACAACATGAATTCTGGCAACACCATGTGCTAGAGGATATTTTTTTAACAAGTAGATTTATCCGTTTTTTCGTTACCAGAGCCCTATAACAAGAGTTTTTCTCCGAAAATTCGCCGTTTTGTCGCGCAGTATTACATAACTTTCTCCCTACTCCGTAGCGAGAAAGTAAAACAACATCTAGTTCTTTAGGTATCGAATACGCGTTCTATGTTTTGTAGAGGACCCACAAACACAAGCCGAATGGTCACGACGCGTGGCTGCCCAGACCTGCGCAGCAAAATCAGCGCAATTGTGTAGTCCTGTTGTACAAAATATCAGTGAATGATTCCTTTGAGAACATCTGGCGAGAAGGAACCGTCGAAGTTTATTTTTCCTTTCGAGAAGAGTGTTTATAATTACCCGTAACGGTGAATTCGCTACGTGATTTGCAAACTACTATCCACGTTCACACTTAAATCGTGAACCTCGACATGATGCGAAAAAGAAAATAAACTACTGTGGTCGTGCATCGTACCTTAAATCATAGGAGCTGTAGCACGTTAGATCTTAGCATCTTTACTCTCGTAGGAACAGGAAGAGAACAAGCACGCGCGGCTAATAAGGAGATTAATAAGTGAAGCTACTGAATGTTTATTACCGTACTAACATTTTAGAGAAAAGTTATTGCTTTGTTGTTTTATTTCATTATATTGTTTTATTTCATTATAATCCCATATTTTTTAATACGATTGTATTGAAATAATTTAATTGCAATTTACGGCAGTAAATTCAATATAATAACGGCTGTAAAACTCAACATATTATGAGTATTGATGTCAATATTTGAATTTTTATAATTATTTTGTTTTGTTGTCGTACTGGTGTGATATCTATGAGTAGACGAGTCCCTATCTTTAAGTTGGACTTCTAAAGAGGTTACACTGTATATCAATATTAGTACATATGGATTATGAATTATTTTGTCATTTTTAGGAATAGGTTGGCGTGTGATATCTCGTTTATTTGTAAAATTAATGTGTCATTCTTTTAAAACAGACATTACATTTTTTAAAAAGCAATTTGTTAACATTTTGTCGTTTTGACCCTAATTCAGGTCTTTTTCCACAAAAATTCAGGTCCAGGTTTGTTAAAATTACTGCTAGTAACATAAAATCCACGGGTCTATGAATGCGAAGTGGTTAACTTGGACAGCTGATGTTAACAAATTATTTGAAAAACAGTAGTGGTGTTAAAGCAGCAAGTACTTTCTCGCCCGTATTTTCAAGCAAACTTTCTTGAAATTTACTCAAATACTCGAAAAATTGAACACGATCCCATTTCAAAATATATCTTTAAGCAATAGATTTCATTAAGAGGAAAATCTCTATCTTCATAATTGTAGTTGTATGAAGACACCGGAAAAAAAAATTGAATATTTGCAATTTTCGAAATGTCAGGGTTTTCAACGAATATGAGACCTGCACCATTCTCTTAAAGGTCCTTCACGCTATCCAACAACAAAATTTAATAAAAAACGATGGATCCATTTTTTGTAAATTTTGAAAATGTCCCAAGGACTTCATGTAAAGTAACTAATTACCCCCAAAATTCAAATATCAGTTTCAAATTCTAGGGGCCGCGACATTAGACTTATCGATTGGGGAATATCAATTTTCGAGAAAATCAGCTGAACAGTTTATGCGCTAGCGTTGTTCACACACGGACGGACAGTACGGACTGGCAGACGTTTTGCCGTCATTCGATTTTACGGTATAAAGGACTCATAAAACATAATTTCTGGCTACACCACGTGTTAGAGGGTTTTCCCCCTAAATTAACAACTGGATTTATCTACTTTTCTGGATTTATCAACTCTTACCAAGGCTCTGTAATAAGTGTTTTTCTGCCACAAATACATTGTGGAATAATATTGCAGTGTCTGTCTTGCTAGGGTTACCAGATGAGAGTGGGTGTAAAGAAGGACAAATGAGTTTAAATTGCAGGACAAAAGCAGAACATACTAAAACAGTGGCTAGTAATAGATACGTACGTTCCAGATTTGCAAACTAAACACTTTGCTCCTCAGCAGTGCGACCCATCTTGAAGTTTTTGTATTTCACCACTGACTCAGCAGAATCGTACACTTTTTTTCATTATTTTATGTAGGGAACCCCCAAGCACTGTATCGTTAATACGTATATTAAGCTGAAATGGACACGCCTGTTCAAGCCATGCGTGGAAGTGGTGGCTTATTTCTTCCTGTTTATTTCTACCTGTCTAACTGAGAAATCTAAAATTCTCGTAGGAAGGTACGCTCACAGATCATTAGACAAGAACTGTGATACAAATCTCAAATAGAAACTTATCGATTTTTAACATGCTAAATAACAACGATGAAATATTGGCACACGATGCACTAACTTAATATCAAAAAGATTGCAGTAAAGAAAGTGAGCAAATGTAATTGTAGAAAAAAAATTACTTCACATTGCTTGAAACTAAGTTTGCTATTTGTAATACGAAAATACGGACAATTTGTTTATTTTCGAAAATAAGTACGGACGCCAGGACAATCGCCAATTATACTGATATGTCCTGCTAAATACGGACATCTGGTAACCCTATGTTTTGAGATCTCGGCTGTCCGGGTGACGCCGCGTACTAGGCTGTGTAGCCAAGTACACAGTCTAGCACGCGGCGTCGCCCGGACAGCCGAGATCTCAACTCTGGCCGCGGAAGCCTAAGACTTGATTTAACCCTGTGTCTTGCTAAACCTGCCTGCATCTCCGTCCGCCTCGCATCCCAGGCGGGAATGAGGGGGTGGGGGGAAGGGGCGTTGCGCGATCGCCCCGCGACCTTGCGGAAGGCCGCGCCAGCGCAGCGGCGGCCAGCGGGCGGGTAGGCGTGCGTCGGCGCAGCGACCTGAGCGCGACCCCAGCGGCTCGGCGCCAGCGCACCCTGTGTTTACCCCGCCCCCGTCCCCCCCAACACCACCCGCCCGGCCCCTCCCGCTGCAGCGCGCCCGCACGCGCTTCCTGCTGCTGCACCGGTCCGACGGGCGACTGGCCCTTTCCTCCTGCTCTTCGACGCAGCTGCACTTGGGGCTGCGCTGGGGTAGAGCCCCAAACACCGCTATTCGACGGTAGGTCGGCGCCAGATCTCGCCATCCAGCGGGGAAAGATCACCGCCGCATCCCGAGAGAAAATCACGCACCACACTAACGGGACTAACGACCTCTGTAGCAGACGCGCCGGAATCACGAATCAATCAATCCGTACAGTGGGGCTGAGCGGTTCGTCATCACCTATACAGGAACGAATTAACTTATTTTCGTTATATCGTACTACACATAGCATATTGTTCTTTAATGTAACGCAAAAAAGGAAACAAGAGCTATTGTTAGCTCTGAATTTCCTTCCATACTACATTTTTGTCTACTAATTTAATCATGCTAATATATACCCTGAGATACATAGCCATATTTTGTTCTTTACTTCTATTATTTAACCCTTTCTTCAGAATTATTGGAAACTCCGAATCTTACAACTCAGAAATGTGTTCAGAAACAAGCTATAAGTGCATCAAAATGTTAAACATTTCAAGAGCAGTGATTTTAGGGAAAAGATTTTAAAAGATAAAATAATTGTATAAATGACGATTAAGCTGTTCAAACGATTGAATTCTGGACAGGAACCTAACACACATCTCCGGTACACGTGAAGTTATTTTGCCATTTGACCCATCGAGACAATTCTGGAAGTAGCCTTATAAGGACTTCGCACGTGGTAATAGTATAGTTTTCACCATCTAGTGGCCTTAGTTACCAATAAATAATACACAAATGACTGTTTCTAATAGTAAGTAGTTACAGTCGAGATACGGTGGTTCATATAGTAAAGGTGAACACACAGTAATTATCAAATGATTATTTAACATTCATCCTTTTGTGTGGCAACCTGAGAATCCATTTTCAGTGCAACCAAAGCATTATCGCCGAAGATAAAATCGATTATGTTGTGATTGACAGCTTGTGGGCTGTCGTGTTATATCAGGGCCCGCCTCCAAAATTTGCGTCCATCTCCAGAGCCGTTAGAGCGAAAATTGATGTTGCTGGATGTCCGTCCATCTAAACAGTAGTGATTTGATGTCAACGCCATTCATTGCCCAACGCGCTGTTAAGCATTAAGCTATAACCGTCGCTCGATAGTTTCATGGGAAATGTGAGAGATCCGGTTGTATGCGATACATCCGCATATGATCTGTATCCGATAGCCATTTGCGAGGCACACATTAAACAGAAATGTCATGTACGCTCCTACTAAATGTGCACACCGCAGTAGGTGTTAAATAATACCCCTTATCTTTACTTCGAAAATTGTTTAAGTATCGAAATTAGCTACACAAAACACACCGCAGTAGGTGTTAAATAATACCCCTTATTTTTACTTCGAAAATTGTTTAAGTATCGAAATTAGCTACACAAAACATAAATTCAATGGGTGAGTGGGAAAACAGTACCTGACCAAAATTGGTCATTTTCGTTTTACTTTCTCACCTAACGAGTTTCTCCGTAAGAAGAGAAAGTTGTGTAAACATGCCCGGAAAATGGCGATTTTTTTACAGAAAATAGATCAGAAGAATGGAACCACTTGTTGAACCTGAAAACCGTTCAATATGAGGTTATTAACTTCAGGCAAATGACTCCTTATTGAAATCAGGCAGCTTCTTCATTTTGAGTGAAATAACATCATCTGCCCAGTACTTGTACTGCTCTTCCACGCTGGATTTCAGACGTTTGGCGACTCGGGCTGCTCGCAGCGGATGGTTCACGTTTGTTATTTGCCAGTGATACGGGACTGATGTAATTTACGTGTTTTGTTACTGATGTGTGCCTGTAATGAAGTGAACAGCGAGAGGTGAGGGGGTACAGTAAACGAAAATCCAGTAATTTTTGTTGTTTTGCGTTGAAAAAATGTGTTCATAGTGAAGACTGACAACAAGCATTCATATTTATTTATACTACTACTTTTATACTACTTAAATTATTTGCGAAGTAAAGATCACCTTTGAATTCATTTGTCTGACGCTTGAGTGACAAAGCGTTGTCTGCGTGTAAAGGACTTTATTCAGTACAGTGTTACGCGCAGATCGTCCGGATACCGTCAATCATGAACACGCACCCCAACCAAATTCATTCGCCAACGGATATCGTTTGAGAGGTTGAGGCCACAGGAGCTCGAGTTTACCCAACCTGTCGCGCGTCCCGAGCGGCTGTGGGCGCTTGAAAGCCGCGGCGAGGACTCGTGAAGCCCCTGGAGGTGCGTGCGTTGCTGCGACCCGGGCGGCTCCGTTCCCAGTGGCTCCTCAATTATCGTGCCTCACGCAGCGCCTCCCCGCCACACCCCACCCCACCCCGCCCCGCGCCTCCTGCCCCGCAACCCGCGCCTCCTGGCCCCGCGCCTCCCCGCTCCGCCCCACTCACCGCCCCTCCCGCCCCGTCTCGCCCAGTCCCGCCCCACCTCACACTCTCCCCGCCCTACCGCCCTTTTCCCGCCTCTCCCCGCCCTCTTCCCACCCCTTCCCGCCCCTCTCCCCGCCTCCGCCCTCCCCCGCCTCCGCCCTCTCCCCGCCTCGCCCTCTCCCCCGCCTCCGCTCTCTCCCCGCCTCCGCTCTCTCCCCGCCTCCGCCCTCTCCCCGCCTCCGCCCTCTCCCCGCCTCCGCCCTTTCCCCGCCTCTGCCCTCTCCCCGCCTCTGCCCTCTCCCCGCCTCTGCCCTCTCCCCGCCTCCGCCCCTCTCCACGTCCCGCCTACGCCCCGCCCCGCCCTCTCCCCGTCTGCGCCCCCCTGCGCCCCCCTGCGCCTCCCCGCCCGGACCACTTGGCACTGCCGCACGGCACCCCGCCCCACCCCACTCAAACCTCCTCTCCCCGCCACGCCACGCCCAACTCGCCCCGCCCCGCCAGCCCCTCCCGGACCTCTCCGCACCCTCCCCGTCCCACCTCATCCAACCTTTCTCAACCCGCCCTGCCCCGACTCGCCCACCTCACCCTTCCTATCTAACCCCATCCCACCCTTCCCCGCCCCTCCCATCCCGCCCGCCCGACTTCGCCCCGACCCCCATCGCCCCTCCCACTACGCAGACTTCCCACCCGTCTCCTCGCCTCGCACCGCACCGACTGGTAGGCGATTGCGTCACTGGCGGCGTCCGCGCTCGCCACTCGTGGGACAGGAAGGAAGCGCCTCGTTTGCACCGTGCGCGGCCCTCCTCTCCCCTCCCCTACACTTCCTCCTACTCCTGACGCGTCTCTGCATTGCACGCTCTGCTCGCCCCGCCTTTTCACTACGAGCACGCCTCCTTCACTTCATCTGCTTCATCTGCCTCCTCCTACGTCTTTTCCTTGCCTCTTCTACCCCCTATGTGTTCTCATTCTCTCCCGCACTTAATCCTCCTCCCTAATCCCCCTCCCTCCTCCCTCTCCCTCCCCTTTTCCCTCCCCTTTTCCCTCCCCTCCTTCCTCTACAACGGAATCACATTCTATGTCTCTCCTCATCGGCCGATCCTAGCGTTCATCACCACCTCTTATCCTTTTTCACCTTCCCCGCCGTTTCATTGTGTACTAACGCTTACTTTTTCTGTCCTCCTCTTTCATCCTTTTTCATCCTCCTCCTCCTCTCTCGATCTCATATAAATTACACTTTCTCCACCTTGTCTTCTACCTCTGTCATCTATCTCTCTTCTCTCTCATTTTACGCCAATGCTTCCTCTCCGCTGTCGTTCTCTTCCTTGCAACTGTGTGTGTCGTTTTGTTGCCTTTTATATCGTCTCTTTTTCTTCATAATTTTTCTTTTTCATACTTTTGCTTTCGAATTTCCATATCACTTTCTTTTATTTAATTCCTTCTATCCTCCTCATCTTTTACGTCCTTCTCTGGAAGTTTCGTCAGGAAAATCTGGCGCCCAACTCCACTCTCGTTTCACAGCGGGAATTTCTCGGATTTTGTTTCCCTTTCGTGCGAGCACCGGAGGAATATTATTTTTTGCTCCTTTGCGGTGTTTTTTTGCAAGTTATTAGCGCTAATTGCTGGAAGAAACTCAAAGCAAGAAAAGGAGACGTCTTGTTGGTTCGCGCCAACTTTTCGTTTCGTAAGGTTTTTCGCGTTTCACCGACTGCTTAGTTTGCCTTTCGCTCGCGAGAGGGCACGATCTAAAAATGTTTCAAGTAAAAATAAACATTTTCGTTGATATCTCACCTTTCTGAACAAAATAAAAGCCTCGAGAATTCTCCAGAGACGAATACTCATCAAATTTGCAAGAACAACTCCAAAGTTTTGTTGTTGTTGTTTTTTCATTCGAGGAAAAGGTTTGAACGATTTCATCTAATGATCAGCGCGTTATTGTCGTGGGCTCCCACAAATTAAAAGAAATGGCTCACAGATAACATGCAAAGTAAAATCATCCATATAATTTGTGTATCTAGTCTCGTTTTTATCGGAAACATTGCTTTACATAATCGCCCAGGTTACGCTCCAAAGTTGTCCCAAGTTGCGAGTTTGGAAGCTTGTTTCAAACTTGTTTGTTTTGCAGCTGGGAAGCCATAATGACTGCCTGAAGAGGCTCCCAGATCCTCGTTCTACGCCGTCTTTTATCTCTAGAGCTTACGCCACTACGTGCTAAAGCTAGTCTGCTCCCGTCACAAACATTATGCATAAAGGCTTTTTCTTGTACTTCATTCGCGTGTGTGTGTTGTAGAACGTCGTGCGCATTATCTTGAAACGACACCTGTTGTGTTTTACTAAAAATGTACATGATGTAAATTAATATTTCCGCGTGGCGGTCAAAGGAAAACTTACAGAAGTAAAGGCCTCCATTTAAAATTGTTTCTGCTTTGGCATGCATGCATTTTTATAAATTCTAAAACCATCACGATACTCTCAACTCTCAAATTTGTTTTTGCATGTATTTTTGAGCGAAAATTCTTTATTTCCTTCTGTATTACCACTTTGTGTTTGTTTACTCACTTTGTCAAGCCAAAAAACATCCTGAGGTACACATCCGTATTTCGTTCTTTACTTCTATTATTCATTCTTCTGTTATTCACAGAACTAATGGAAACTCCAGATTTTAAAGCCCAAATATGTACTAAGAAACGAGCTCCAATTTCATTCAAATGATAAACGTAGTTAAAACAATCATTTTAGATCAAGATTTTAAAAAATAAAACAAACATATAAAATTACAATTAATCTGTTCACACAATTGGCAGCCTCGATTAGCAATCTAACCCGCATATACCAGTACACGCGCAGTCGTTGTATCATTTGTGTCACATTATATTTTTTGCAACACAGCTTAAAAAAAACTCTTTCTTTTCTGGATCACGTCGTTTGAAGTTGTGCTTCCTTGAATCCGTAAAAATTTCCTTGATTAGTTCATACTGTTGTTGATGTTATCATCTATTATTTTTTTTATTTGTGTTCTATTAATAAATTGTTTCCATGATATTCTGTTACTTTATTTCAATTGTATTATTTCATCTGTAATATCTTTTTAGTCGACGTAATTATCATTGTTATTAAAATTTAATTAACACCTGGTTGTGCTTTATTAAATATTAATTTCATGATTCCGGTATCGATACCTACGTTGAATCATGTTCTCATGTGATTCGATTCCTTAGGGAACCGATTGTTTTCTTTTGATTTGATTCTAGAATCGACTCCCTACTTCTCGATTCTGGGATCGATTCCTTTACGGAAATAGAACGTCCCTACATGCAGTTTTTTCACGGTGTAAGATATATAGGTGTGTCAACTAGCCGCCTTTGGGGCAAATTTTCTGAAGCCAGTTTGAGGCTAGTTCTTCGCTTGTCCGTGCACGATCGTTTTGGGTCACGGAGTAAGATACACATTAAAAAATGACATCTTAAACTGTGGCTATTACATAGTTTTACAAAACATTTCCTACCCATTTTCGTTACTGTTCGCTCTAGACTTTACCAATTTCACCGCGAAACGACAAATCACTGACTTGAAATTAGAAATCAGCTGGCCACAGAGCAGTCGAATGGATTACGACCAATCACGACGTTGTCAAATGACACCCAAAGATCGCAGCTCTTATATACGAGAACTGTGAGAACTAGCCTCACATAAGCTTCAGTTTTAGACTGGGAGAGAACACTCCTGTGTATCTTACACCGTGGCTATTTCTAGAAGTGAGTCATATTTAAGCATGGTGAATAGGGTTGCCAAGCGGACGCAATTGGGGGCGTCAGAAGGTATGCATGAGGGTCACAACCCTCGCGCCAATCGGTGAAGTCCTGGGGTGGATCGGGCGGGAGTTTCGGGCTCCGAAACCAAAGGAGCCGCCGGGACCTGTGAAAGGTGGAGGTGGAGGTCAATGGGAAAGCAGCGCGCGGAGAGTCGGCCAATCAGACCTCGTCGATCTCGGATTGCAATAAGCCCCAATCGCTTACGCCAGGGGTCTCCAACATTTTTTTCACTGCTCAACGTAATGTGAGCATGTTTTGCCTGCATAATGCAAATTATGCACTTTTAAAACAAATTATCACGAAGTTAGAAAAATCGTTTCAGTTCTGCAACTAACAAATAAGGTGATACAATGTGATTCTGATTACAGTCGGTGCGAGGATGGATGTTCTAAATTAACAGCATGCAACAGCGTGTGAACTGATGAAATTAATTGAACGTACAACTTTCATTACCTTCTAAACAATGATCACACAGAGCCTGTTGATGAATTAAATGAACTGATAAGTCATTACCTTTTGCGTTCCAAACTTCTTGAATATCTTAATAGATATTTTCTACCAAGCCTGTCTTCGTCGACAAACGTATTGCATTTACCATCAGTAGTAACAAATTAAATATTTTCTACAGTAGTTCAAAGTGGTCATTTCTTCTTGAGCTTTTGAAACAATTTCTTCCTTCATAGAAGCATATTACACAGTTCCTCCCCAATTACTTTTTCTCATCCACAAATGAATACTATTAATTGGCGTGAATATTAAATATTGCTTATCAATTTTTTTAAATTAATGTATCTAAAATATTGTGATTGTTTGCTAGGCGGTCAAAATTGCTAAACGGGTCGAAACGCCCCTCAGGTCCTCGGTTGGAGAGCCCTGGCTTCGCTCACCAAAGGCATCAACACTAACGAATAAATCGTTTACGATGCAGTCACGATAGAATGAATAGTTTGAGTGTTGACCGTTGTGATTACGTCATTTATTTCTCTTGGTAGTTGTTCTATGCGTTCCCAGATTTTTATACATGCTGTCTGGATAGAAGACTACCCAGAAACAGCTTGTATATCAGATTAACCAGCAACAATACATGTTTGATATTTTTAACTTTTTTTTTGCTGTAGCATGCACGCATTTTGTTCTTAAAGAGAAGTAAAAAGTTTTCTTATTTAATAAAAGCGCCCTGAAATTGTAATTTCATTCCGTGTACAGTATGTAAGTCAAATTGACAATTTTTTATTTTACTTTTGCAGGTGAGTATTTTATAGCTGCGATGATATTTGGCAGCCATTAGTGGTCCCGAAATGGGTGAGTTACAAGATCAGTTTGATGCGAAGGGAATATCATATTTATGAAGTTTAAATGTGAAAATGAATTCATGTTCCCTTTTCAAGTTCCTGTGGGTAAGATCTTAATCTCCCAATAATACGTTGACTCAGTTCTTCGGCAAGTGCTCGATGTTCAAAATGATGCAAGTTAAATAAGTATCAAACATGTCTTGCAATATAGTGGTTCTTGCTTGTTTTTTGAAGCCGATATATTTCTCATAATAATTTTCTAAGTGTTTCATTTTACAAATTTATGATCCCAACATTTTTTGTTCAATACAAGACGCAAAAAAAAGCAACTCCGTGTCTAAACGAACTGTGTGAAAATGGGCGAAGGAATTAAAAGCGAACACGTTAGTTATGATGGAAAATATTCGATTACCCTGAGGCAAAATAAATAAATTATAGTACAATATGATTTATGTGAAACCTAGCAAATCCGGAATTTATTGGTGAACGAGAAGAAAAGAAAAACATAATTGCCGAGCGAGCTACCGCCTTTGATCGTGTATCTCTCGCAAGCGCCTGTCACGTCGCCCAGTTCCCTGCAGCTGCTCCGCTGAATGTCTTAATTTTCCTCCTGATTCGATTACTATTCGTAGCAGACATTATTATTTGCCAGAATTTTAATGCTCACGACCTCAATTCCTCGTTTTTTTTCTATCATTACTCCATACCCGTTTGTAGGATAATTGCTCCTCCGTAATGTTTCATTATGTCTATATTCGTGTATGTTCACTTTAAATAGGAATGCGGAGGATATGTAAACATCCAGCCATAGGTCGGTAACTTCCTAGACGCGGTGGCTGGGTTGAAAAGCGGCATCAACAATGTAATTGATGCCGGGCAGACCACAGATGTATTTTTCAAACGCTCACAGTTTAATTGGTATTTCTTAATTGTTTAAATTTTACGTTATATTATCCTAAACAAATTATGTTTAACTCAAATCTTGAAATAAAAAAATCCTTTAAGTTAAAGTTTTAAAGCACTGTACAATATAGTAGAAAATGTTTTCTCCAATCTATAATGTTATCAAAAGTGGATATTCATTTTTTTTTCCCGTGTACAGTATCGCGAATTGTCAAAATTTCACTATCGCGATTCGCGAAGTACTCGTATTAGAAGTGTTATCAAGGTCGATGCCATGAGTGGGAGTCCGTGGCGCGAGTGCCACGACGAAAACGCCCCTCCACGCAGTTCATTACCCCGCCACCAGAGACCACGCCATCCCTATTGTTAAAAGGTGGGGTTGCTAATAGTTCCCTTTCCCGACGCTAGTGGCGCAGAGAAGCTCGTGGTATTCTAGGGTGCCAGGACACGTGCCACTGCCACCAGTAGAAGACCTTGACACCCCTTTATTAGACATTAGGGATAATTCAAGTTCGTGTTGACTTGTCGAACATTCAAACGTATGTCGGATGTTGACTTGTCGAGCTCTTTCCGAAAAACATTCTCGCTACGGCACCGGTCCACGGAAGGATGCAGACTCGGCGTCGGCGTCGGTGGCGTCGCGTGGTTCGGCAGGCGGCGACCGGGCGGCCCTGACTCGCTGGGCAGTGCGCCGCCGCCGCGGCGGTGCGGTGCGGGGCGGGGCGGGATGATGTGGCGCGGAGCGACGTTCCCAGCGCGGGACACTCACCCCCGCCGCTCCGCGCGCACCCACCGCCACCGCCACCGCCACCGCCACCGCCGCCACCGCGGCCGCCATCGCCGCCACCGCCACCGCCGCCACCACCGCCACCGCCACCGCCACCGCCACCGCCACCGCCACCGCCACCGCCACCGCCACCGCCACCGCCACCGCCACCGCCACCGCCACCGCCACCGCCACCGCCACCGCCACCGCCACCGCCACCGCCACCGCCGCCGCCGCCGCCGCCGCCGCCGCCGCCGCCGCCGCCGCCGCCGCCGCCGCCGCCGCCACCGCCGCGATTGTTGTAATGCCTGGCTTCCGGCGGGCGCTCGTAAAACCCGCTGCGCCTCCGCCGACGCCGCAGGAGGCGCCTGCGCTCTCGCCCTCCGGCGGTGCCACCACGGCCACCTCGACCGCCGCGCTCGCCTACGTCCCGTAAAGGCGACAACTTAACCCTTGTCTGTAGAGACCAAAAAAAATGTCAAATATGTACATAAATATGTAATGAAAACAGTGAGAATATGTAATAAATATGTAAAATCGGGTCTAATATGTAAGATTAAAATACTCGTATTAAAGTATCAAACTAATAATTGCATTAATACTATTATTAAAGAACAAAACCTATTTATACGATACAAAATAACATTTATAAAAAAATCCTAAACAAATTTTAAAAATAATACAAAGTTTTTAAAAATCATTTGGGGAGCACAAGTTGAAGCACACCGTGCATTATACAACTTTCACGTCGTTAGTAAAAACTTTATCTATTGTTATCCAGGACCGTAGTTTAGCAGCCAGACCAAGGTGCATATAAGCAAATTTAAATGCACCTTGAGCAATACAAGCCATCGTACAAACTGATAATTGTATGTCTATGATCAAACGCTACAGCGTGCAACATTCTCATCGAAGTATTACAGGTCGGCGATCGCCAAAATTTCTCTGAAATTAAGGTTAGAGCTCACGAAATGGCGTCAGTGATAATTAGCACACCTAGATTTCATCAGTAATGTGGGGGGAAAATGCTAATTAAAACAACTTTTTTCATAAAAAATATGTAATAAAATTGAAGAAAATCGATAGAATAAAAAATAGTTTGTAAAAATATCAAAATATGTAAAATATGTAAAATTTGTAAAATAGTACTAAATATGTAAAAATGTGTAACAAAAAAATTGGATTAAGACAGTGACGATTTGCCAAGATTACAATTTTGAAACCGGTAAGTAGAAAGACAAAAAATATGTAATTACATAAAAATCTTGTCTCTACTTATCTGCCTAAATTATTTTTTTTTAAAATGCACTATTGTGTAAGTTTAAAATCCTGTGAGATACATCCAAGTGGACTCTTGATGTTTCAATGGATGCCACACGATTTGCGATCTATTCCTGTGACGCAGTCTTGCTGGAAGAGTATCAACTGTCACGGATACCCCACACCCGACACCATCATGTTGATTGACGGAGGAGAAAATGCTCGACGGTGGTCGACAGGATGGAATAAGTACACTGTCCAATCAGTCACGGTCATTATATTAAGAATTGTGGATGTTCTTCCCTTTCTTGTTTTACTTTGGCACACTCATATCAATCCATAGTCATGTTTTTATACGTCATATGTCATGAATAGTCGCCGACAGTTGAAAAAAAGTGAAGGTGTTTGTTGCCATTTAATCTTTGAGATTATTTTGGACTTAGGTTTTTTTCATTAATTTATTTTCTTAAAAGATTATAAATTAATATTATATTATCGAGTTTATGAAATATTTTTAAGACGCAGTTTTTGAAATAAAACTTGTAAGATATTTGTCTGAAAATAATCAAATATAAATGACTTTACTCATTAATTCGTCAAACTCATCATTTAATCTCACATTAAATTATTTGCACAATTTTATGTGCGATTTTTGTGGATCTTCGTTACATTTATTTTTGCTCATCAGTGCACGGTATCTTAAACATTGTACGTTTTCTAGTAAAAAAGGAATTTTTTTTCTTACACTGTGTATCTCACTTTTAGATATTCATAGTTAAAAATTCTTCTTATGTACTGAACTGAGCACCATGCACCAATGGCTTTCGTATTCCTTTTTCGAATTTCCAAAAATCCAAATCTTTTTTCAGATTGTAGATTGCATGCGGAACACGGCTTCTTTGTCATTGACCAACCAGTTGAAGCGACCTTTAAAACAAAATCCAAGCGAAAGGATTCATTCCGCATTTTGCCCAAAAAACAAGTTTTCAAATAATTTAGATTGGCTGAAATCCTTATTCTTCCTCGGTGGCTCGTTGGTTAGCGTGCTCGCTTCTCACAGAGCAAACCCCGGGCTCGATTCCCGACCGAGGCAAATTATACCGCTTCGGTTTCCTTACAAATGTCCCTCTATCTCCCGTATTGCTGTGTGACGATGAGAAAGCCCACCCGAACTTTATGAAGACCAGTACATACGATGAAGGTATATCTTCATGCTAACCGCACGAACACTTATCCCTTAGCCGAGAGGCTGGAGCCCAGAGGCTGATCACCCAAGGCCCGTAGCGGTCTGTCGAGCCAAGAACAGGAACGGGAAATCCTTATTGTATTCCATCGTTACACATAAAATAATTCCATTTCAACTATCACTAGGTAAGCTGTTTTCGCTTGACACCAGTCCAGTTGTTTTTTGCCGGGATCTTCGCGCTCCATTGCGCTTGCAGTTTCGAATATGGAACATGAAACGTTGCGTATATTAAACATAAAGAGACCTCTATTGGCGTTTTTGACCGGGTCGTTGGACACGCACGGTTAGTTCAGCAAATCATGCGTGAGCGCCCGCGTATAGCATTACGTGCTCAGTCGAGTGAGCATCGCTCATGTGATTACGAAACTCGAGGGAATCTTACGTCAGCATTACGTAACTATTTGATGCATTTTCAGAATAAGTGTTAAATATTTGTAAACTAATTTACGTTCGTATCTACATTTTCGGAAAGAAATGCAAAAAATGTAGTTTAAAATCGAATAATGTGTGAATCAGATCCGTATATGGTTATTATTCATATTAATTATCATATTATTATTCCTCTAAATCACGACTTAAGATATTATGTGTCGGCTGATATAAAATCTACTCCAGGTTGCAACCAGCTACCTAAGGAGCAGATCTAGGAACTGTCGGTGCCTCTACAATACTTTGCGCAAAATGTGGGCTGTTCCAAATAAAGCTATTTCTTGCTATCTCATTATTATTATTATTATTATTATTATTATTATTATTATTATTATTATTATTATTATTATTATTATTATTATCATTATTTTTGTGGTTATTTAAGATTTGTCAAGTTATGAACGTGCAGACATGAAAGGTGTGTTTCTGTACATTGAAATAAAATTAAAATGTTTTTATTCTGTTAAATTCCGTTTCAATACACAGAGTTGAAAGATTTCACAATTTTGATTTTCAAAACCCAAACATTCTTCACAAGGTAATAGTGAATGAGGATTATTTCTGAAACATTATTTATAAAATTAAATAAAACAATAAATTTTCATGTTGAATGTAATCATTTACTGTAGCTTATGCTATAATAACGAAAATAAAAAAAATTAACTGTCGATATTAGCATGGTATTAAGATAAGTGTTGCACCATATGAAGCAGATAAATATGTCTGAGAAATGTTGTGCCATGTTTTTTTGAATTCACTGTCTATAATAAATATATATTATAATCCATAAAATTAAAATGTATCGTGAATACCAAATAGTGTAATCTACAAATAAATGGAAGTAGAAAATCTGATAGCCTATCTTTCGGAGAATTTCGGCTTCATGCTAAAATAGTTATGTATTGGAATTTGTAATTATTAAGGTCTTTCTTAAACAGAGTTTTTCTTAAAATATACTTGTAAATTATGGTGTCAGAAATAGTTATATGGATAGCTTACCGAAATAAATTTAATACCTTGAAATGAAATTTCACCTCACACATTGAAAGCGTAAAAACCTTAAGTTAAGCTTAAAAACGTAAGAGTCTATTACTCTTATTAATAGACTCTGTTGACTTAATCCCAGACTCGAATTTAGCAATACACTCTTCAGAAGAAGTAAAGAAGAAGAAGAGTAAAGAAGGAGTGTCCGTGAAATAGCGACTTTCCCCTTTAATATCCCCAAGCAGTTCAAACGATTTCAAATTATCTTGAAGCCCCTTGTGTACCTGGGAGTCTCATTGGGCGGTTAGTTCCAAACGCGTCAGGACCTTCACGGCCACTCCAACGCTTTGCGCAACCGCTGTTCCTCGGCCTCTTTCCGCGAGCTGGAAAAACTCGGCGCACCCCTCATCCCTGAGCTGCTAGCGTAGTGGTGTCAAGGTCTTCTACTGGTGGCAGTGGCACGCGTTGTGGCGCGGCGCCATGCCACGAGCTTCTCTACGCAAATAGCGTCGGGAAAGAGCACTGTTAGTAAACCCGCCGTTTTCCAATAGGGATGACGTTGTCTCTGGTGGCAGGGTAATGAAATGCGTTGAGGGGCGATTTCGTTGTGGCACTCGTGCCACGGTCTCCCGCTCGTGGCATCGACCTTGACAACACTGCTTTAGCGACTAGTGATGCGACATCGACCAAAAACCATGTAAAAAACATCGATGTTAAAAATCGATGTTAAAAAACATCGATGTTAAAATCGATGTTAAAAAAACATCGATGTTAAAAATCGATGTTAAAAACATCGATGTTAAAAATCGATGTTAAAATACATCGATGTTAAAAAACATCGACTTAAAAATCGATGTTAAATAAACCCATGGTTTTATAAAAAAATCGATGTTTTGAAAACATCGAGGTCGATGTCGCATCCCTACTGTGGCCACGAGCCGCGCAGAGATTGCGTCTACGCGACGCAGACTCGCGGAGCGCCGCTCGCTCTCGGATTTCCGCCGGCGGCGGGACGGCGGCGCCGTGGAGTGTTTGCGCGGGTGCGTGCGCGTGTTCTGTGCGTGGACGACGCAACGCGACGCGACGCCACGCACGATATTTGCGTGACGCCGCCGAGCGCCCTCCACGTTAATTGGACAAATGACGAGAGCGCCGCGGAATGCGGCCCGTTCGGTTGGAAAGAGTTTGTGGACAGTTGTTGTAAACTACGTTGTTCTTTTGGAAGATAAACGGGCGACTCGATTGCGACAATGGTCGGTTTATTTAAATACAAAACGTTTGGGTTCCTTCGCCTACAACTGACGACATGAAGAGTTTCAAAATAGTTGTGAAAATGTTTCCTGAATCGTTCATATTGGGTATCTGACCTTTATGTTGTTTACCTCAGGAGAATTTTAGTGTGTTTTAGGACTTCTAAATGAACTGCTGAAGTGTGTAAAATGACTGCTGAAATGCACTTCCGATACTTCTGATTTTATTTATCAAAAATATTGAAATCATCAGATTATGATACAGAAGTTCAGTCACTTCTCTTGTATTATTGCTTGGGTCAAACCGTTGTTCTTATAAACTTATTTAAAATCTGACATTTAATTAATTTGCGAATTTTAATAAAATTATAAATTAAAACCGAAGACGTAAAATAAAATAAGAGTGCAGTTAGAAAAAAATTGTCACATAATTTATCAATTGCACAATTCATTACTTGAATTCATATTCAGAATACCTTTTTTCATGTTTTTTTTACTTCATTCCAATGTATTGAAATCGAAATATTTTAGTGAACCATAATAATTTATTTTTAAACAAATAAATGTTAACTAACATATTATTAGTGCGTTTACCTTAATGTGTTTTTAAGTTACAAATATACATCGAAATGACCTTCTTTCTCAAAAAACCGGAGTTCTGTGAATAATTAACTAATAGAACAGCGTCTGGCAACTGAATGTTGTCTTTGTGCACAAGTATATTCAAAGTAGTCAACAGACCATTTGCGACGAGGCAGCAGAAAAGACTTACTCGTGAAGTGTCCGAGACCAAAGAGTCAATACGTCGTGGTATTTGCCTGCCCTCGCTTTCGGTCCCACAACAGCTCGCTCGAGTTCCAATGGCCTTTTCGATGTTCTCCTCTAAAGGCCATTTGGAGACACTTCAATAGCTCTGGACGGATACAAGGGTCGCTATTGATATGTTTTGTGGCCCCAATCGCCATTCACGCTCTCAATGGTCATTCAAAGGTCCGACTGACGCATCTCAATCGGCTTCCCGAATTGGAATTCCACGTCAGTTACAATGCGCCTTCTCTTGAACTCCGAGACGTGATGGACGCGAAATAAATCGTTATCCATCACTCTCGATTTGACTAATTGATTTATGACGCTTTGAGTTAACGGAACTGTTTTGTAGCAGCCCGCAGCACTGAAAAGGGAAGTTTGATGTACTAGAAGACTTTCTCACCTCCTGTCCTCTTCATTTTGTCATCTACAGTTTTTTGGTCCGTACACTTTCTCACTTTCCCCCTTTCTGTGTTCCTCTTCCTCTCTCTTCTCTGTGTATCTCCCTCTCCTTTTCCCCTCGCCCATCGCGTCACATCTCCTTCGTCTCCCCTGCTTCTCCGCTCTCCCTCCGTTTCTTTCTTGTGATTTCCTTCCCGCCTTCTCTAGACTACGTGTCTAAACACATTCCCTTGCAATTGTGTTAACAAAGGAGACCGCTCAAGAAACTGATGGCGCGGTGTTCTCTCACACGCATGGCGCAAGTTGCTGCAATAGCAGCGTTAGGCAAATCCCTCGCCAAATATCCTATGGCTCCTCTCCATCGTCGTTCGTTACCGATTGATTGATTCGTGTTTCCGGGCACGTCAACTACTTTGGTTATTAGTCCCGTGAGTGTAGTGCGTGTTTTTTTTCTCGGGAGGTGGCGAAGATCTTTTCCCCGCTGGATGGTGAGATCTGGCGTCGACCTACCGTCGACTAGCGGGGTTTCCCCTCAACCAGGTTTCTCCCACCAGCGGGCCACCGCCCCAGCCGGGACAAGCTGTAAGCTCCCGACCGGTCTCCCGGCATGTGTGGTAGTGCAGTGCATGTAAGTGTAAGTGTGTGTGTAAGAGGAGAGGATAGGACGAGGAAGAGGAAGGAAAGATCGTGCGAAAGGTAAAGAAGAGGAAGAAAGACCGTTCATGGCCCCATTTGTTAAGGTACTGACCCGGCATTCGCCTGGTGTATATCGATGAAACACGGAAAACTACCAATCAGAGCAACCGGCCGCTAGAATTCTCCTCCAGACAGCGACTGAACTCGACCCAGCTGCCAAGCTAGTACCGAAAACGCTGCGTCCGTCGGGACTCGAACCGAGGACCTCCGAGGCACTATAGTGATGCTCTGAGCCACCTCTCCCGGTCACAGCCGCGATTGAGGGCTCTGGGAGGGTGTAATCCAGCCGTCGCTTGTCCAACACGCGGCTCAATGTGCCTTGCGCTGGCGAACGAGGTGGCTGTCGATCGGAAACTGCTCTGACACGGAGCCCGAGTGCTACGCCCCGCTGCCCCTTACAGCCCACGCCGATCTCATCCCCTCGCATTCCATCGCTACCGCCTCTTAGTCTCCAACGCCGCCTCCACCACTAAATTAGTTCCTAGGGTACCTCCGCCACCCCGTCCGCCACCGCCATCGCCTTCACCCCCACATCGCTTCTTCTGCCACAGCCACTGCCTCAGCTTTTGTGCTCGTGCCATAGATGAGAGGTACATCTTTACACTATACATCTTTACTCTATGCTCGTGCAAGCCACCGCCTGCGTAGCCTATTCAACCTCTATCGCGAGCTTCCCTCCAAGCACCACTGCCAACTTCGCTTTCGCTTCCATCACCGCCTCCGCCATCGTCAATGCGTGCGTCTGCGCCACCGTCGCTGTCACCATCCTCACCATCACCTGTGACACTCTACCAACTCCCAACATCACCACCTCATTCTCCTCCTCCATCACCATCACCACCTCCACGTCCAACTCCATTACCAACCTCCACTCCAGCACCAACAGCAGTACCACACCACCACCACCACCATTTCCACCACCTCCATTACCCACTTCCACAGCCAACCCCACCAGCAGCACCAACACTACCACCACCTCCACCACCACCAATACCACTAACTCCATCACTACTACTATCACGACTACCGCCACTACAGTCACTTCCATTTCCTCCTTTACCACCTAGTTTGCCGCCTCTACCTTTTCCCGCAACCACTGTCACTGTCATCACCTTCGCGTCCATCTTCCGCATCCACCTCCCGTCCCCGCCCCTGCTTCCACCTAGATTACCCCACATCCTCCGTCACAGAGGCAATCCCCACTCCTGTCGCCCGTCCTGCGCCCACACGGCAAGCGAGCGGCCAGGGTGGCGTGGCCCCTGTACCGGATTAGGTTATAAATCTGGGCGCGAATTCCGGCCCGGCTCCCGGGCGCAGCTCTGCGCATGCGCCGCCCGCAATTAGGCTGCGATCCGGGCGCTGCGCCGCGCCGCGCGGCGAATTATGCTAATGCAGAGTACACGGCGCGGCATTTACGGCGTGTTTTATGCCCCGATAGGGCGGCGTTCGGGGCCGGCACGGCGGCCGCGCTCCACGCTGCTGCTGGGCCCTTGGGCTCTTTCCGCCTGCGGGAGGATCACATGGTACAGCAGTGGTGTGAAGATCTGCTACTGGTGGCAGTGGTAAGCGTCATGGCTGAATACCATGTCACGAGCTTCTCTGCGCAACTAGTGTCGGGAAAGGAAACTATTAGAAACTCGCCATTTTACAATAGGGATGGCGTTGTCTATGGTGGCGGGGTGACGAACTGCGTGAAGGGGCGATGTCGTCGTGGCACTCGTGCTACGGACTCCCGCTCGTGGCATCGACCTTGACAACACTGTGGTAGAGCCTCAAAGCTCCGAGTGTCTGCAGAAGAATTCTATGGCTCGAGTAATATTTCTGACTACTTAACGTCCAGCGGCAAACATGGTAGAGGATTTCCGTTATCCTATCAGAGGCTCCAAATTCTGATGTCACTGCAGAGTTACCGATTTCGATTCTTATTAAGAAAAAATTACATCTTACAGCAGTGTTGTCAAGATCGATGCCACGAGTGGGAGTCCATGGCACAAGTCCCACGACGACATCGCCTCTTCACGTAGTTAGTCACCCCGCCACCAGAGACAACGCCCTCCCTATTGTAAAACAGCAGGGTTACTAATAGTTTCCTTTCCCGACGCCAGTTGCGCAGAGAAGCTCGTGGCATGCTACGGTGCTACGGCGCGTGCCACTGCCACCAATAGTAGACTTTGACACCACTGTGGTAGAGCCTCGAATCTCCGAGTGTCTGGAGGAGAATTCTATGGTCCGAATAATATTCTGTCTATTTGACAGCTGGCGACTAACATGGTAGAGGGAGTTCCGTTCTCCTGTCAGAGGCTCCAAATTCTGATGTCACTGCAGAGTTACCGATTTCGATTCTTATTAAGAAAAAGTTCATGTTGCAGCGTGAAGTAACTGAAAATAATGAGCGCCATGTGGCGCCTTTTAAACTTATTCGAAGACACAACTGATATTTGGAGTGAAGATGAAGATATCTTAAACTGCCCCTGAGAGTTTTCACATCATTTGTTAATGCTGTCAAAATAACATTAATTCACGTTAGTTTGTTCTTTATCATCTTAAATGGTTAAAGATTTCAGGGAATTTCTTAACGAGAAAAGTTCCTTACACTTTATTAACATGCAGTACAAATTTAATTATTCGTGTATTACTTGATGTGAGTATTTGTAGGATAGTCATATATATAGAAAATGTAGGTAATGTTTTACTACAGGTAAGTTTAAAGTTGAATGTGTCGCGTTGTTTTGTTTAGATATGGTTACATTGCACTCGGGATAGGTGTTGGCAAAAGAATCTAAAGTATACATACGTTGTTTGTCTTTGCGAATTGATTATTATTCGCCTTTACGTGCTGAACAGGTTCTCCGGCATGTTATGTACCACATACGATGCTTCACCTTGAAGCATTCTTTGTCTTAGGCGCTATGTGTGTTCGAGAGCCACACTTCGCGTAATGGAGTGGTGGAAGTATTAACTTGCACACTCGGTACACGATTCATGCATCTTCACTCTGCAGGTCTTGTTGCCACCGGCAGCCAGCCGTCTGCTGGTGTGTCGAAGATCTCTCGAGACTTCGGTGTCGGCTTTAAGGTAGATGTCTACCTGAGAATGACGAAAAATCGTGAAATTTCGTGTTTTTCAATTTTCTCTTTTTATTATCTTTTAAGTTCGTCAACTGTTTTCTTGCTACGTTTCTTATTTTTTGAGAAAATAGTGTTTTTTCGAAGTGTCAACTATCAAGCCCTTAGTGAGTGAAATTCAATGCAGTTTCGCGAATTGGGAATTTTCAGTGTGTTCATGCATGTCAAACATCTTAAATCATAAACTATTGTGCTAAAATGTCCTAAATAAATTTATAAACATTTTTTTTCTCAAATAATCAAATCTTGACTCTTTAGTTTTCACAGTACCTTTACTATTCTAGTTCATTCACTAGAATATTTAATTGTGATTAATTTAAAAAAGAATTATCAAAATATAGCAGTTTGTTGTAGAGTTATGATGTATGAAGTAAAATCCTACATTTTGCCAATTATTTGTAAATGAATAGAATGTTAAATTATTTGATCCCTAAAAGCATAAATAAATCAAATCTACAAGACAAAATAGACACAACATTCTCATTTTTTTTCTCAGGTAGACTGCTAACTGAAACACAACTTCTGCGGACTGATGTAGTCGTATTAGCTTAGGTAAATGTGAATGACGCTGTGGCTTCAATGTATGTAACTTTTCCTGAAACATAATTTGTTTCGAGGAAGTAATTCCTAATTGTAAGTAGGCCTTCGATTCTCACCTCGCTCAAAATTCAATTTATTCAGTGCGTGAATAAATGTTGCGTGAAAAAGATGATATTCTTTTCGTATTACATGTTTATACTGCTCGTTTTTTATACTATTACGTTGATCAATTATGTTAGTAAATCATTGGTATGAAACATAAATGAAAAAAAATTGTAATTTCTATGAGGAAAGGATGAAATGGTTAATGGCGTCTTCATGCAGATTGACTAAAAATATGGAAACTTTCAATTTATATTTAAATCGAAATAAGTGAAGTTGGATTGCAATAAGGCATTGCGTTATATACAAGCTACTGAATTCAGATTTTACTTTGGAGATGTACACTTTAACATTTTTAGCAAACCTAAAAAACGTAGAGTTTGCATCACGATGAAATTTGAATTGGCAATTAACTCCTAAACAATGTTTGTGATTATGGATATTGCATCTGCGCTTCGGCGTTCGTTCCATTCTCCCATTCTTGCTTTATGAACTATATTCTTCCCTTCCATAAATCAAGCTGATATCGGTTTCAGAAGTACGACGTCCGCGGTTGTCTGAGATAGATGTTACACGGTGGTAATAGAGTGTATACTCCCCGTTTAGAAGCCGTGGTCGATTGGAATCGATATTTCGCGAGCGGCGCGGCGCTGACAGGTCGACCGGCGCGGCGCGCTCGCCGCGGGTCGCGCCGTCCGTCGCCGCGCAACCGGATCCAGCGCCTCGCGATAGGCATCTGTCGGGCGCGCGCGGAAGCGGGCTTTGCGGGACTCGGCCGAGGACCGGCCCGGACTCGTTCGGAGCGCTCGGCGCTCGCGACACTTCGTTCGCAGCCCAAGAGTCAGCTAGGTCGAACTCACGCGCTGTGTGGAGGAGAATTCTGGCGGCCGGCTGCTCTGATCGGTGGTTTCTCCGATCAACACAAGCGAATGCCGGAGCAGTACCCTAACAAACGGGCCACGGATCGCGCGCGATCTTTTCTTCCTCGTCCTTGTCCTATCCTCTCCCCTTACAAACACACTTACATTTACATGCACTACACTACCACACATGCTGGGAGACCTGAAGGGGGGCATATAGTTTGTCCCGGCTGTGGCGGTGCCCCGGCTGAGGCAGATACCTGGTTTTGTGTAGGTCTTCTGCCCGAAGACAAGTATATACTAAACAATTCAAAGTTATTATAATCATGATATTATAGCACTATATGTATTGTAATTTTTTATTGAAAAATCTGAATCGTCTTAAAAAACGTCTATAAACATTACGAAAAGAGATGGGACCATGCCCACTCGCCTGCCTACTCACAAATTCGATTCTCCGAAAGTTCTTGTCGTCGCCCACGTCAGAACCCATAAAAATAAATTAGCCTTCTCTGGTTTTACAGCTGGATTAGTGAATTACAATGTTTCGTATCCGGAACGCTCTCGATGACGCGATGCGACTTCCTGGCGGGTCGACACGTGGTAGAGTTGAGGCAGAAATAAGATGTAAGAAATGGCACTCAACGCGGCAAAAGCGATAGAGGAAGTGGGAAAAGTTTGCGAGAAACGATGAGCGTGATCTTGGGCAATGAAAAGCAACACCAAAAAAAATGGAAAAGAATTGGAAGGAAGAAATAATGGGAAAGCAAGAAATTGGTGAATACGGAGCGTTCTCGGCTTCAACAACAAAATGGTATTATAGCTGTACTGCAAAAAAATTGTATTATTCTTTACTAAAAACATAAGTTTATATCCCGTTGCTGTGATATTACCGGGTAAATAGGTTGTTGTGGCAGATGGAAATGAAATAGAGACGTTTTGTGGTGATATTTTAAAGTTTTCATTAAAGAAGATTTTTTTTATTTCACTATTCTGCATATCTCCATAAGTGTGTAAAAACATTTTTTTTAAATTTTAATATATGTTTAAACTACCCTTTTTATTAGAACATAGAAGATTGAAGTCAACTGAGACGTAGGATAGTGGTCACTGAAGACAGCGAATGCGAAGTTGGCTTTTGAGCTGAGAATAGATAAGGATGAAGACAGCTGAGACTGTGAGTACTGGTAGAGGTCATAGAAGAAACTGGTAACTTAGATGGACCTAGGCTTAGAACTGAGGTTGAAAGCAGTTGAGCTTTAAGATTGTGGTCATTTAAGGTAGTGGAAATTAAGGAAGTGTTGGTCTTAGAACAAAGAAGGCCGAAAACAACTGAGTCTTAGGATAATTGAATTAGTGATAATTGAAGACAGTGGAAGCTAAATACGCATCTATCTTAAAACAGACGGTGCTGAGTTCTTCTGAGACGGAATACTTTCATTGAAGACAGTTTGGGTGAATGATTAGATTATATTTATTACAGTTCGCTTTGAGGTAATGCTAGGTGGCAAATATGATAATAATTACAATTATAACAATTACAACCATTTACAATTAGAATTACCATTAGAATTAGAGGATGATATCCTAGTTCTAATTAATTTCTAGTTATCTCTAAATTGACTTCTAATTGAACTAACACTTCACTTTACTACACTGCACTCCCCTTCATTACACTACACTACACTTTACTTCACTGTATTTCGGACTTGCCAATAATAGTAAATATAACAAAAATTATATAAGCAATAATAATAATAATAATAATAATAATAACAATAATAATAATAATAACTTAAAAATTAAATCAAGCTAAAAGCAGTGTTAACAGCGATGATATTTATATCAGTAATAATAGTAATAACAGTGGCGGCTGGTCTTGCTAAAGATGAGATAAAAATCAGCTGAGACTTAAGATAGTGTCATGGAAGTCCGTGGGAGCCAATGACGTCAGCTGATTTCGCAAAGACGAATCCCCTGGAAGCGCAGAACTGCGCGCGCAGCTCTTAGAAGCCGCGAGCGCAGTCGCCCCGAGGGCGGCGCGGGCGATGATTGTAATTTCGGGGCGTAAATCGGCCGGCGGTCGGCAGCTTTACGGCAGCGTAAAGTTGTCGCGGGAAATGAACGATCGCCAATGTTTATGGCTCTCGTCGCCCACGCGACCGCGCGCGCGCCGCCTCCGCCGCCGCCGCCCCCGCAGCCGTCAGCGCGGCGCCCCTTCCTGGGCGCAGCTGGACGCGGTGTGGGAGGAAGTGGCTCGTCTGAAGAGCTGATGGGCGGAGGCCCTCGCTGGGATGGCTCAGTGATCGTTCGATGCCGCTGCAGCTCTGGACGGATCTAGAATCTCTCAACGGACGATTCTATGGTCCAATTAAAATAAGTTGGTGATTGATTGGTGTGTTTCGGAAGCCATTGCTTCATACAGTATGGTTACTTTTAAAAGTTTTTTTTTCAAGTGTTTATTTTCGTGTCCCAGGAACACGTAATCAGTGGTACGCAAACTGTCAAAGTCGCTCCCTTCCATTTGCAACTGTCAATCACCAACTTATTTTAATCGCACCATAGGTCGGATTTCCGCCGCAAGTGGATTTTCAACAGTCTGTATAGAGATAGTTCGAATTGTACCGTTGTCCAGAGGAGAGTTCTAGTGGATGGCTGCTCTGATCAGGATAGTTGTACGTGTTTTTTCCTTCGATAAATACCAGGTGAATGCCGGAGAAGTACCCTAATGAAAGGATGGTCTTCCCCGGGCGATCTTCCCTTCGTCATTACTGACCCATTCTTTCACGTACCCACATCAGTCTTACATGTTTTACCGTTCAGCACCAGGAGACTGGTCAGGAACATATGAAGACCTTAGGGCAATAATATGCTACGCCACTATACGTGTTTGAGACTTTTCCCAGTCTTCGGAAATGACTTCTCTCCTCCTCGGAAGTCGATGACAGTAATATGCGCGCCATGTTTATTTCTTAGTTCCGGCTGCACTCGCTAGACCAGCACATGAAAAGGAAATACCCTCAATAGCGCGGTATTCACACTATCTCATCTTGAAATTACACCATTTCAGACGCAATTCCAACGGAGAAGAAATATTGTGCGTTACATTCCGATCCGTCCTCTTATTTAATCCATGTACTTCAGAAATGTTGGATGTGTCTACTGCCTACGTCAATGTTCATTGCACCTATTACTCATATTTTACAAGACCAAAAACTGTCTTCCTCTCCCTGTCGTATGTTTGCACCTGACCTCAAACAACTGCACGAACAATGCACGAAGCGCCGCACTCTCACTGCGAGTACATAGCGTCCGTGCGCGGGATGTACGACCCTCATGGGAGCATCCAGCTCGCCTCGTGTAATTCTTACGTCGAGAAACGAAATGCCCCTTGGCCCCGCCGCCCATTACTCCGCGCGGCCGCCAGCGCTCTGGGACGCGCCGCGTAATCCCTATTGCGCGTCCGCTGCGCGCTTGTCAAGCGCCATCTTGGCCCGACCCTCTGACTCGACGCCCACTTGTCGTGTCTCCGCTGCGTTTGCGCGGAAAACGGGAAGAGGCCCGCGCGCCGCGCCGCGACGCTAAGCGACGTCTTTCTTTAGGCGCCACGCCGCCCCCGCCAGGATTAATGGCGATTTAATGATTTCCTAAACGCTTAATCCGCGCGTGCGCGCTGCAGGAGGGTCTCTGGAGGAGACGGTGACGGTGCGAGGGGTGGTGATGGTGGTGGCGCACCTCCGTCGATGGAAGCGGGAGAGGTGGCTCAGGGCATCGACTGATGTCACTGCAGTGCCTCTGACCGGGAGATCCTAGGACTCCACTCCCCACGGCGGCAGGATTTTCGAAACTAGCTTGTTAGCTACGTCGAGTTCAGTCGCTGTCTGAATGGGGAATTCCAGCGGCCGGTTGCTATGATCGGGAGTTTCCTTGGTTTCTCCGATCATGACCAGGCGAATGCCGGAGCAGTACCCTAACAAACGAGCCACGAACCGAGTGAGATCTTTCCCACCTCTTTCTAGTCCTAAGCTCACCTCTCGCTTACATGCATGCATGCATGCACACTTACCGGAGACCGGAAGCTTAGAGCTTGTCTTGGCTGGAGGGGGGAAGGGGAATTCCAGCGGCCGGTTGCTATGATCGGGAGTTTTCCTTGGTTTCTCCGATCATGACCAGGCGAATGCCGGAGCAGTACCCTAACAAACGAGCCACGAACCGAGTGAGATCTTTCCCACCTCTTTCTAGTCCTAAGCTCACCTCTCGCTTACATGCATGCATGCATGCACACTTACCGGAGAGACCGAAGCTTTAGAGCTTGTCTTGGCTGGAGGGGGGAAGGGAATTCCAGCGGCCGGTGCTATGATCGGGAGTTTCCTTGGTTTCTACGATCATGACCAGGCGATGCCGAGCAGTACCCTAACAAACGAGCCCGAACCGAGGAGATCTTCCCACCGCTTCTAGTCCTAAGCTCACCTCTCGCTACATGCCTGCAGCAGCACACTTGACCGAGACTAGCTTAGAGCTTGTCTTGGCGGGACGCTGTCTGAAGGGGAATTCCAGCGGCCGGTTGCTATGATCGGGAGTTTTCCTTGGTTTCTCCTATCATGACCAGGCGAATGCCGGAGCAGGATCCTAACAAACGAGCACGAACCGAGTGAGATCTTTCCCACCTCTTTCTAGTCCTAACCTCACCTCGCTTACATGCATGCATGCATGCACACTTACGGGAGACCGGAAGCTTAGAGCTTGTCTTGGCTGGAGCAGTGTCCCGCTGTTGGGAGATGTTAGGAAGGGCAGTTCCCGCGGTTAGGGAAAAAGCCCTGCTACCGACGGTTGGTCGGCGCCGGATCTCAGACCAGCCCTCATAAAGACCTCGAAAAAGGTCGAAACGTGGGCTACACAGCTTTGTACGAGGCGTCACCCGGACTGCCAAAATCTCAATAATTATTTGTTTACGTTCAATGGCTTGTTTTAGCATTCGTTGCAAGGTGTCTCCATTGGTTTCCTTGTTTTTGCTGCTTCTTTTGCGGAAAGAAAAAAAATGTTGTAACTTAATTATTTTGTTTTTTGTTCATTTGTGGGAAACCCTCGATAAATTCAAAAAGGTGCGTATTGACATTTTTGAATACAGAGATACAAAGAATCCAAAACAATTACAAGACCTATATTATTGACAAAAGTGTAATAAATATGATAATGTGGAATATTTACAGTATATTGCTTGTGGAGAATAGTTCATTGAAACTAAATTGTATTAGGCATGAAACGAATATTCATACAAAATTAAGTAATTGCAGCGCTTTTTTTTTATTTTCGGGGATGCGAAGTATGCTTCTGTTTCCCAAATAAAATAAGAACTTGCACATTCATATTCCATAATTTCTCGTCAATTTCTTTTCCGCGGAAGACGCGTAGGTGGGCGGCTAGCAATGGAAATGAGAAAATAAAAGTACACACATTAGAGAACTTTATGCAGACGAGTCTAAATTCCTGCACCGCGTACCTCGTTAACTCACACCACTCTCCCCGTCGCCCTCCCGCCGCCCCGCCGCCCCCGCCGCCCCCGCCCCCGCCCGCCGCCCCCGCCGCCCCCGCCGCCCCGCCCTCCCCGCCCCCCCCGCCCCCGCGCCGCCCCCCGCCCCCGCCCCCCCCCCGCCCCCGCCCACCCGCCGCCACCGCCGCCCCCGCCGCCCGCCGCCCCGCCGCCCCCGCCGCCCACGCCGCCCACGCCGCCCACCGCCGCCACGCCGCCCACGCAGTCTCCGCCTCAGCCGTCCTCACCACCTTTCTCGCCTTCCCCACCATCCTGCCTCTGCAGCAATCGTCCTCACCGTGCCATCGTCTCTCGTCCCCACAGTTGTCCCGCGACCGCCCGCGGTTCGCCCTCCGGGCGGCTCGCGCGCGTAACAAAAATTCCTGATAGAATTATTTTTCCATCTCGACCCGCCCCTCCCGCCGCTCTTCGGCTGGCCCTTGCGAAGGGAGGCGGGGGTGCGTGTAGGAGAGGAGCCTCCTGGAGGCGGTGGGACCTTATTCGTTGCAGGGGTTTCCTCCTGCATTCCTGCGGCGGGGGGGGGGAGGGCGCGTCTGCACAAGGGATTGCCGAGGGCCAATGGAAATTACGGCGGAGGCTTACTGCTGCATGTTCGCGTGGAGTGGGAAAGAAGGTTTTTCGCTGGGTGTATGACACGCAGATGTAATATATTGCTTAAGCAAAACAATAATATAACAAAGAATTTGTGCTAATAAAGATACACTATAAATACTTCCTAACAAAACTCAAGGGACTTAGTATATTATTTCATTATTGGAAGTTTAATTACAGGAAGAGAGTGTATCAATATATCGGTATTAAATATACCAATCAAACTAAAAAAAGTCCACTTTAAGTCGGTTTTTTATGTAGACTTTCGCTATGGCGTGTTTATACTGTATATGATTTAGAAATATCAAGGTTTTCCTATTAGTACCATGTAACATTATCACTATGTACACAAAGATCATTCATTCATTCCTTCCAGATACGACCAATAATACTTTGAATCTTAAATTCAATGTACATATGTACATTAAATTAATGTGCGTTCATGATAATCACTTTAATGTAATTTACATTTCTGAAGAATTACATGTAGTATTTCGTAAATTAAAAATATTTACGATTTGTTGAGTTTTTTTGGTCATGGCGTGGGTTCAATTTCGAAGCAGTGCGCAGTGGTTGCCCTGCGGATGAGGCTTGTTAGGAGCGGGCAGCGCTGAGTGGAGGCGCTGCGCCGCGGCCGTCGCTCCCTGCGCTCTGCGCCACCTGCGCGCCCGGCCGCGCGGCGACGCCGCTCATAATGCGCTTTGTGCGGCCGCGGGGACGTCGCGAGGCGGCGCGTGGTCCCTCGCCGAATACGGCGCTGCGCTCCATCATTGCGCCCCGCGCGGCCAGGCGCGAATGCGGCGCGCGGCGAGTCATTTTTCCATCCGTCGCCGCCGCCGCC